>CM051708.1:10460608-10735608 GCA_028022725.1 Lycodopsis pacificus | reverse complement strand
ATTTCCGGGTGGTTGAAACCTTGAAAGACAGAGGAACAAACAGCTGAAATAGTGGACAGTTGAAATTTCACTTTCTACAGTGGACTGTGGACAGTTGGCCACATTCTTATTTTCGCTTAAAAAATCTGAATAAATTCCCGATAGATCATACATTACCTGTGCTGTACTACCGGTATATTATGTGCTACGCCATGTTCTGTTGTGTTTTGAACCTGAGCAGTAGAGGCACACCCTCACATGTTCCTCTCTTGAGGGTGTGACAGCAATAAAGCCTTTCAGACGGGCGGTGAAACAACTTCAAAACACTATCGTGTGTACTTCAGTTAATGGTAATTATGAGCCTGTTGTGTGAGTGCTTGGGATTTTCAAATTATAAGTCTGTTTATAATGCATTGGAGACATGTGCGTCATAGAAAGTGTTACCACAATTCTTCATGCCGTTTGTTTTATCATCTTTAGTTTTTGTTTATTTGAAGTTATTTATCATGTTTAAAAGATAGCTCAGTGTTTATCAACCACACTCGAGTCCAAGTATACGAGTCAGTTATCAGCATCCACCCTCAGGGTCCAGAGCTCTCCTGCATCCCCCCCCCCCCTCTAAGGCCACGTTTCAGTGTTGACTGTGTGTGTGGGTGGCTGTGTCAGCTGACGTCTATGAATCAGCCACACGAGGCCACGGTGGAGGAGAGGGCAGGAAGGATTACTGGTGAGCTTGCACACCCAGGCAGCCATTATTGTGAAAACCCTTTCACTGTCCAGAATACACTGTCTGCTGTTGCAGCTGTTTGTTCCTCAATCTTTCAAAGTTGCAACCACCCTAAAATCACATCGCCAACCGCTGTTGAATTAACTGTAAGACCACTTCTTTCACTGGAGGTATTAGAAATGATTCTAACTCAACACTGTCATCTACAGAACACGCGGTACTTTTTAGTTTAACCCCATTCAAATCCAGTCTTCCCCTACATATGTCCTATGAGTATCTCAAAGGTGAACATTGAAATGCCTGCAGTTACCTTTCTGACTTCAGTTTGATTCTGCACATCTATAGGTGGTGTTGGTATCGCTGTCACCCAGCTGTGTCAGACTGTGCCAGATGTGACCGTTTTTGGCACGGCATCAGCCGCCAAACATGAGACGATTGCCCAAGGCGGCGTAACTCACCCCATCGACTACCGCACCAAAGACTACATGGAGGAAATTCGCAAAATCAGCCCGAAAGGTGAGAATGCACACAACTGCTTGTACTGCCAGTTGTCGTGTTTCGGCACAAAAAAACACGCATTCTTCAATTTAATGGTATGGATTTAATTTTACCAATATGTCAGTGTCTTTTTTTTCTTCCAGTTGATAAAGAGACATAAAAAAAATCCCTATCTTTATTTATCCTTTATTTAAATTCTGTCTCTCTGCAGGAGTGGACATCGTCCTCGACCCACTTGGTGGTTCAGACACCCAGAAAGGCTTCAGTTTGTTGAGACCGTTGGGCACGCTTGTAGTCTTTGGTAAGTCACCTGGAAACAGAAACAAAGTCTGTTCATACATTTCTTGAGTCTGCCTAAATGTGATTTTTGCCTATTTTAATAAGGCTGTTTTTTGCATAATCCTATAAAAAATGAGTAGACTTGAACGAAAGCTAACAAAGTAACTTAAGTACCCTTACTCAAGTACTATACAAATGTAAGGTACTTTACTTGAGTATTTCCATTTCATGCTACTGTATACTCCACTGCAATTCAGAGGGAAATATTACACTTTTATCTGAGGATTAAATTTTTCCCAGAAGATGGATATAAATAGAGTTTTTATTATGTACGCTGTTCTATTGTTCGGCATTCTAGGTGCAGCTAACTGTGTGACAGGCCAGAAGAAGAACCTGTTGGCCATGGCAAAGACCTGGTACAACCAGCTCTCTCTCACCGCGCTCAAACTGATGCAGTCCAACAAGGCCGTCTGCGGCTTCCACCTGGGCTACATCACTGATGGGGAACTCATCAGCAGGACTATGTTCAAGCTGCTGGAGCTCTACGATCAGGGAAAGATCAAGCCCCGCATTGACTCATGCTATCACTTCGAGCAGGTTGGTTTAACCATGTTTTAAATCTAAAATGTGAAAGAGGTACTACTTTTTAAGCACGCTTGATTGCACCGGCTGAGGTGAAACTGAATCTACCTCTACAACTCTTAGAAAAGAAATAAAATGATGTATGATGAATATGAAAACAAAAGCTTAGCTTGGCACAGAGACTGGAAACAAGGGGAAACAGCGAGCCTGGCTCTGGCCAAAGGTAAAAACAAATCTGCATACAACACAAGTTTTACACTTTTTTTTTTTTTTTTTTTGAGGATCAAACAAACAAGAGTCAGCCTAGCTGTTCCTCCCCGTTTCCAGTCCTAATGCTACGCTAAGCTAACCAGCTGCTGGCTGCAGCTTCACATTATTAGAGTGGCATCGTCTTCTCATTTAAGCCTCGGCAAGAAAGTGAATAAGCTTATTTCCTAATATGTTGAACAATTTCTCAAGCTGCAGAAGCTCAGCTGCTCAGAGCATTCACAGGCATTCGATGGATGTACGTCACTTAGGAGGCGCTCCACTGAAGCTTCTTCTGCATCACAGCGTTCTGGTGTTTTCCTCTTTTCCATTACTCTCGATCCTCCACCCCATCAGATGAGTCGGTACTTAAGGGCCGTTGCTAGGTGACGGGTCTAAATTGTTGCCGTGGCATCCACTACTTACGGGGATATCTCTGTGTTTCTAGTTTCTAGTTTCTCTGGCTCACTTCAAGGTTAGACAGGAGTGTGATGCAAAACAATGCTGAATTTGCGTCTGCGAGCAGGAAACTGACAAAAGCTAAGGCAGGAAATAATAGGAAGTGCAGATGACTTATGGCAGAGACACTAAGCGTAGATAGCCTGACCGGCCATTAGCGTGTGTATCGTGTAGTCACTACAATTCTGGTGCAATATAATATTGACGGGAAAAGCAACACGGTTTCACTCCTCTCTTTTCTGTCAGGTGACTGATGCCATGAAGCGCATGCACGAACGCCAAAACATTGGGAAAGTCATCCTTCTCCCTGAAGCGAAGGAGGTGGAAGCGAAGGAGGTGGAAGCGAAGAAGGAGGAAGCGAAGGAGGAGGAAGCGAAGGAGGAGGAAGCAGCGGAATCTAAGTCTAACCCCGAGCCGGTAGAAAATGTGGAAAAAACTGAAGCTGCCATCGATGAGAAGGAAGAAGAGGCCACAGAGGAAGTTAAGGCAGAGGATTGAGTAAGAGTGTTTATTTCAATGATTGTTTTCAAGCACTTCCTGAACGAGTTCACTTTTGTTCGCTTTTCACAAAGAGAAGAAAAACAAGATGCCATGTAATCTTTGATTTTTGTCAGTATTTTCAAATGTTTTTGAAGATTTTGTGGTGTAATATGTCTACAGTGTAGTGTCTATGTTGGGAATACTTTGGGAAAGTTTGTCACCAGGTGTGTGTGTGTGTGTGTGTGTGTGTGTGTGTGTGTGTGTGTGTGTGTGTGTGTGTGTGTGTGTGTGTGTGTGTGTGTGTGTGTGTGTGTGTGTGTGTGTGTGTGTGTGTGTGTGTGTGGGATATATATATATATATGCATGCTTCACTATATTGCAAAAAAAGGTCGACCTAAAAATTTAACATTTCCATTAGAAGATAACCGGCAAGTTTATATGTTGAGAATAATTTTGATTTTCACTTTGTTTATGTTCTTTTTTTTTTTATTCTCATTTTCATTCATTTTGTTGCAGCTTTCTTTATTGATTGTGTTGCTGATGCAAGGCAGTTTTTCTTAACTGTGAGAAGAATAGCATCATTGTGTCATTGGTAGAATTTTGATGCATTTAATATTTAAATAATTGCTTCATACATACCAGCCCTGGTTCTGATTCTCTGTATACTAACCTGAAATACATTTCCCTTTGTGCTTTTTCTGTTTTTTCTTTAACCGGCGTCATCAGATCTGGCAAAGTAATTTGAATGTAATCAAGATAAATTACTGAGTTTTGTTAACTCCTTGGATCCAGTTACAGATTATTAATTTGATGAAGTAATGAGTAACTGTAATCAAATTTGCCAACCCTATTTTATCAGTGAACATTAGCCTAAGGCTTGTTAGTAATAGTAGTGATCGTTCTAGTTTCATGGGTTGTGATGCAAAACTCATATTCCTCTTTCATGAATGTTGTTCGACAAAAGTCTCTCTTTGTATTCTAGTTCAAATTGTTATGTTTTTTTTTCTCATTTTTGTGCCAAATTTAAAGTCCGCTTTCACGACTGCCACCAAGTCTGTGAATAACAAGTAGCGGGACTTCCCTGTCTTGGCACTCGTTTGGGTTTTCTTCCAAACAATGTTGTGCTGAACTTGAGCTAAAACTGTTCGGCAAGCCATGTGAATCTCACCTCGATTGATTTAGCTGCTTTCTTAAATCCTACATTGCCTCTTCAAATAAAAAAAATATAAGTGTTTACAGAACTACAGTATGCGTTACTTAGTCATTCCTCTTATATATATATATACACAGGGAGTGGGTTATAAAAGTTATGAAAAAAAAAAAATGGGACCGTGCTTTGCTTTTATGCACTTTGTATTTCTTTGCTCAATATTTATTCATCTTGAAGTGCTTAAAGTGATTAATTAAGTTTCCATATTCTTCACAGTAATAATTTGTATGTTTTTGCATGTCTCTATCTTTGAATGGATGATCTTAAATAGGGGGCTCAGTATGTTTTCTCCAGCTGTGGGTGTAATTCAGTGCCGTGACGCAGAAAGATGCTACAGAAACGCAAGAGAAAGGAGTTTTCCCTTCATCCGCACCAGAGCAGCTCGTCACATTCCTCTCCCCACCCTCTCAGTCCTGCTTTCTGTCTCGCTCTGGGGCCCAACTCTCTGAAAACGCTCCCTCCCTCTCCAGCATATCTTGTTTTAAGAAAAGCTCTTGGGAGAGAGTAAGAGCGTTTCACAGAATATGCTTAATAATATTTACCTTTGTGACTTTAAGTTTGGCTCGGTTTCCTTCTCCTGGTATGAAGTAAGATCTGATGTGGGAGCTGAAGTCGGCTCATTGTGATTATGTGAAGTTCAACTTGTTACAAAAATCCCAGTGCGTTAATGTTAGATTTAGATTTATACTTTAAAACTTTATTTCTGGTTGTTGCTCTACCCAGAAGCCTGATGTTTGCCTTTATGGCCGATGGGGAAGTTTCATTAAACTACTGAACCAAATAGAGGAGTTTAAACTCATGAGTATGTTGGAGATTGTGCTCCAGAGGTTAAAGGGCAATTAGTGAAGATAAAACATTTAAAAAAAAACACTGCTAGATCGTCTCTGCATATATTTCTGTAATGCTAAAAGTAACTTCAGAACTACATTTTTCTTTTGTGTTAAATGTAACATTCAAAAGTGGTTATCTAAATAGTGAAAGTCTCCATATTTCCCATAATAATTTGACAACAATATACATAAATGGATACAGTATTCCCCCATGCGGTGAGGGACATCTAGTGGTGACAATGTGCCTTCTAAATATACAATTAAAATACTCTAGTGTTGCCTGTGAACAAAACGTTCTCTAGCCTGCCTTATTAAATATAAAAGATCATTACAACAGAGCCTCCTCACTTATAATAAGACATTACATTTGTTTCGTAATAAAATCCTAAATATAATCGATATGATTGTGATCATTCTGTGTGCTGTCTATTAATCTCTAGCATGATGAGCTCCAAAACATGTTTATGTCTCAATAAGTGAAAGATTTGATGTGTTACTGTATTCATGATGGTGATCAAACAACGCTGCCTTTTTATTATTTTTTATACACACTTTATGCACATTTGCCTTCTGTGTTAAATGGCACGAACCTGTCTATTATTAAAGTGTTCTCACACTATGTTCCTCTAAGCTTGTGAATTACTCAATTGATTCTGTATTGATTAAGGGGGCATTAAATTGTGTATGATCAATGAAGCCAAGGAGGTGTGTTCACATCGTAGTTAACTTGCCATTTAAATTTAACATTTGTTGTGTTTTGTATTAATTGTCCCACAAAGATAAGTTGCCCGAACCTGGAACCAATTTTTGGAGTTGACTAATGCTGCTCCCACACCGGGCGCGTTTTTTGATTGACGCGCGTCGAGATTACATACAAAGTCTATGCACAGACGCGATGAGATTAAAAATCGCGGCGCGCCAGTCTCATCGCGTCTGTGCATAGACTTTGTATGTAATCTCGACGCGCGTCAATCAAAAAACGCGCCCGGTGTGTGAGCAGCATTAGACGTACTTGGCGACCAGCAGAGGTCCTCATCTGGTCAATTTTTGTACATGCACAACACAGTATGTCTAAAGGGTATGAGGCTGAAATGTTGTGATATAGTGATAACATTATGCTTATTATCCCCTTTTTCTATCAGCAGAGAATATAACTCTGGACGTTTATCTTGTTCTTGCATAACTCAGAGTTTTCCCGGCCCCTTGTACAGCAGATACTGTACACAGTTCAGGAGATGTCCTTTGTTTAACCCTCAGCGCTCTGCAGTCTCATGCACGTAGCAGCAGAAATGCCTCCATTTATATTTAGATGGACATTTCCAGCACAGGGCAAAGTGATAACTCGTGTTTTTCAGAACTACAACACGTGTTCCTACCACATACACTGTGGTACTCAAACAGGTACTCAAAGAATATGTAATTCAGCCAATGTCCAAATGTGTGTTGTAATGACTCCAACAAAAACTGGTCATTACACACGTTGTAAAGCTCGAACATTGTCTGAGCTGTTGAATTAGAAGATTTGTGTTGTTTCCAGTTGAACTCCGCTGTTTCTAAAGCGTCAGTTGAAAGAGTGTTCCTCGCTCGGTCTTTTAATTTGAAAGGTCACGTCGGAAGTACTGTGTTCACGCCTGGTCATTTGACACTGGCTTTAAAAGGGAATACCCTCTGCACTGCTGTGGGAGACTTGCCGCGTCACTGGGATGCGGTCGCCGGAGCCGGGCGTCTAGCCGACCATATCCGCTCATATGCCCACCGCCGGTAGGCCTGCTTCTTCTTTTTCTTAATTAATCCGCACATTTCTTTTTTTTCCCCCCCTCTGTGTGATTTTACTGTTTGAATTTGCCTTTTGATATTTTCCTCTCGGACATACACCCGGTCAGCATAACGACTCCTGACAGAGCCCTCGAATGACTTTCAGTGGTAACCTCTCGTACAGGAATAGCTGCTCCGGGGTTAAAATTAGATAGCTTAGAGTGTAAATATGCTCTATTAATAATGGAGCTGCTGTGGGAGACCAGGCTGCACTTGGCACCGTGCAGCCAAACTGCAGGTTACAGAACATTTACAGTAGTGAGAGTCAAACCAGCAGCTCTGTTATTATTACATCAATGAGCTGACATTGTCAGACAAACGGTATGCATGCATTTGAACCAAGTTTAATTCTCTGTTAGGATAAGGTTTTGCTACAGTGGTGTGTGGATTTAAATAACTGGCATGTACAGGTTGTGCAAGATGCATGTGACAACTAGACACAGCTATTCTGGCACATGACCTTCTTATATCACAATCTTAAGCTTGTCAGTGGTATGTTCCTTGTCTATTTCTATTTCATGGAATTGTATTACTCTGAATATACTATATGCAGCATACTAAAGGTCTATTTATAGGTTTGTCAGTGTCCGTACAATTTGTTTCCTGTGGTGGAAGAAGTACTCAGACCTTACTTAAGCTTCAACAGCAGACTACTCTCTATGCAGAATATTATAATACCATTAGGCTATTACAAGTACTGATTACTGATGTGTAAATAGCATTAAAATGTTGTAGCTGGTTGAGGAGTTAATTTTATCTTATTCATCTTATTTTACAGGATGATCATGCACTTTGGATGTGAACTCTTAATCTGCAAACTGCCTGAAGTTGACAAAAAAGGCTCTTAGCCAGACGATGTAACACATCCATGAGCCCTAAAACATCGTTGTGGTCACAGACTTATCATATAATCTTCTCAGCTTTATGGTCCACTTGAACAAATGAGCTACTTATCTGGTGTTCCTTTTTAGATTTAGCTAGCACCTTATCAATTTGGCATAAAGAACTCAATGTGGGACAGAATTGATTTTTCAATCACAGGAAACAGTGAAAATAATTAAATTATCTTCAGGTATCTTTCCAGCTATCCTTGGCTAGCCAGAGTGCAGTCACACTGCATTTTGATTTTTAACTCTACTTTTTTTAGCTCGAGTGCAAATTTGCTCACCCACAATAATGTTTATATGTTAAAGCAGATGTCAAAAAGTCAAAGATTCTGCTCTTCGATCCATTGTGACCAAGTATATATCGTTACTGTGTTTTATGTCTGTAGGGCAGTATCGTCTTTCAGCCTACACAGAGTAAAGGTGATCCATATGTCCCCTACATGTTCTGTATTAGAAGTATAAAATAGCATGTATACTTGTAAATTCATCAAAAGTAGTAATTGTACATTACTTGAGTAGCTTTACTATTTCACGCCTCACTAGGCTGGTTTGACGTCACCACTCATATCTGTTCCATTTATGGCAAAGGTATGCTGCGATGTTACAGCTCTCTCTTCACTCAACTTACAACAGTGAGAGCCTTGTGCTACAATATCTGCCATGCCGATGTAAGATCTGGAATGTATAAATAAAGTTGTATTCCCTCAATCCAAAAGGAATGAAGGCATGTTTGAGTGGAGAACTATGATGAGTATAAGAAGTGTATGAGCGTTGCATATCAGATGCTGCAGGGTTCTAAACAAAGACAGTCTGATATTTCCAGAAAGTGAACATTTACCTCGAGATTGTTTCTATTGATATGTGTCCACGTTAACTGCAGCGTGCTGAAGAAACATCCAAATGCACAAATTCTCTTATTTACGCTAGAAGCTGTAAGGGAAGCTGTTTACAAGTGGAAAGGACTGGAGCAGAGTAAACAGGATGTTCATGATGTCATACTCCTGCCAGTAACGTTGTATTTTTAGAGAAGGGTGTAATAAAACTGTGAAATGCTCTTCAGAATCTGTTGTCCTTGGCATCTCCTTTTCTTATAGAGGGACCACTCGCCATTTCCTCCGCTCACCGAAGATGACGGCTCCATCGCACCAAGACCATGCGGCGCCACAGCAGCCGCGCTTTTTAATGTTGTTCGACTTTGACGAGACCATCATCAATGAGAACAGTGATGATGCTGTGGTGCGCGCTCTGCCAGGCCAGCGGCTTCCTGACTGGCTGAGACAGAGCTACAGGGAGGGGCACTACAACGAGCACATGCAGAAGGTCTTGGTGTACGTGGCGGAGCAGGGCGTGTCTGAGGACTCCATCCATTCAGCGGTGGAGAAGATCCCACCCACGCCTGGCCTCGTTAACCTCTTCCAGTATCTGCAGGGCTATCAGCAGGACTTTGAGCTGGCCGTGGTCTCCGACGCCAACATGTACTTCATCGAGACGTGGCTGGAGTGCGCCGGGGTGCGCCACCTTTTCACCAAGATTTTCACAAACCCGGCCAGTTTTGACGCAACTGGCCGTCTCGTGCTGCTCCCCTTCCACTCCCACTCGTGCCCCTGCTGTCCCGACAACATGTGCAAGCAGGTGATCCTTCGGGACTATCTGACGGGCCGACAAAAGGAGCGCGGTGGTGCTCCCTTTCAGAGGGTATTCTATATCGGCGATGGGGCCAATGATATATGTCCCTCTCTGGCTCTGGGGCCCCGGGACACAGCCTTCCCCAGGACGGACTTCCCCATGCACAGGCTGCTGCTGGACATGTCCCAGGCAGCCAAGTCCAAGGCAAACATAGTTCCTTGGGTCAGCGGCGAGGACATAGTGGACAGCCTGAAGAAAATAATGGAAGAGAGATGAGATGCGTGTGTGTGTGTGAGTGTGTGTGAGTGTGTGTGTGTTCCTAACCTAGGCTACTTTTGGGGACCCATTTCAGACTAAAGGACAGTTAATTGGGAACAAAAGACGTGTTCCGATTCGAGGAAAAAACTGATTTTTAGGTCATCGTTTAAGGGTGAGGTTTGAGCAAGTAGTGATTAGTGTTAGGATAAGATTTCAGGACAAAAATGTAAGTCAATGTAATGTCCCCAAAAGTTATGTGTGTGCGTGTGTTTGTGTGAAAGAGAAAGGCAATGAGAGGGACAAATATAGCAAAGGTGCACGAACCCCAGTCCCGGTGAGCTGCAGGATATGCATGATTTTACCCCAGCAACACTTGGCACAATCTGTAAAGACGTAGTGTGCATCTGTTTGAATCACCTGTTTTTAAATGAATAGTTTGAGATTTTCGTGTGGAGTTAGATATTGTGATGTCTGCACGATAAATATGTGGCTGGTGTCAGCAGCTGGTTAGTTTAGCTTAGCATAAAGACTGAAAATAGGGGGAAACAGCTAGCCGTTTCTCCTTGTTGCCAGTCGTTATGCTATGCTAAGATACCAAGCAGCATATTTTCTGTAGACACGAGAGAGTGTTATAGGTCTTCTCATCTAACTCGCTGCAAGATGTGATTAAGTGTAATTTCAAAAATGTCCAAACTATACCTTTAATGCCAGCCTAAACACATATTCTCATACTAAGTAATAGGTTTTAATATGCAGTATCAGAACTTGATTTCCATTTGAATGCAAATACATCCCCCGATCAAGATATTCATGATCAATAATGGAGAAAAAGCAAATGATGCTCTAAGTTCTGGCTTTTGAGTCTGATCAAAATGCTGAAGACCAGAGTAGATCTTAACCAAAGTTGTGTCTAGTGTGCTCCGGAGTGAGCTAAATCAAATGCAATCAGCTCATTTAACACACCATCTCATTCAATATGAATGTCGTTTAGTTTACCTCTGACTATCTCACTGTATCTGACACTGTTGAGCAATCCTAGCCGTGAACGTCTGTGTCACAGGGTACTGTGTAGGGATTTCAGTGAGCGAGAGCAACAGCTTGAATCTACTCCGCTCTCGGTGCTCTCTTGTGTTGACGGGCTTATGTTTTTTTTTTTTTAAAACACTCAACACTGCATTCAAGGACCTCGATGACAGACACATAAGCAGGATCAGGTGTTGCAGCACCGCACGGGACAAAAGACCACACATGTGTCAGACAGGGACAAGGACGGCAGAGAGCAGGGATAAGGTGTCTCTGTCCACCACTCATTACTGATACCTAATCTAGGGCTTGATTATACAACAGTGATCGACACCAGCATGAGATCCAAAGGGAACGCTGTAGCCATACGCTTGCACTTTGGTACAACATTATACCCTGTGACTCTGAATCAATGGAAAAAAAGTCTAATGCAAAGTACCAATTGAAGAATCTTAATTGTTTTTGTGTATTATTATTAGCTCGCTCTCACTGTACTTGTACCCTCATTCACAGTGAATATTAGCATTGATAACAGATAGATTTAGATTGAGGAGGATTTGCAGCCTCTGTTTGAATGTATTCCCAGTAAACAGCAGTGTTGCGAGTGAGTGACGACTATATTAGTATATATTTGCATACTCAACTCGACACGTGGCCTCATTCTGCCTCACTAAATCTATGACATGGACTTGAAAATATATTTAAAAATAAGGAGCACTTGTATGCATTGAGATGATTTACAGGGACATTAATATTTTGTTTTAATTCAGGAAATTGTGAAATATTAAGTCTTGGTAAATATCTTTGTTTTCTCATCCTGTTTACAAAAAGCTGTTTAAATTATGATTCTCATTGGGCATGCATACTGTACATTAGCTAAGGTACTAAAGCCTGTTTAAGGTTTCCATGTTAGTATACAGACAAGTTAACACTCACATTGGTCCTGTCTAGTAACAGAATAATTGAGTGTATATTTACATTCATTTTTTATTCATATCCATATACTGAACAGCAAGCCATTGCAGATAATAATAAGAAAGTTTGTGTGCTGATGAAAAGCCGTCGAGAAGATAAGTAATAAACTTGTTAATTGATGAAAACCTTCTAGCCTTAAAAAACAACGTTATGCTGTAAAAGTGCTGGTATTTTCTTTTTCAGTGTTTTAGTTTCTCAGGGAGAAGAAACACAAGTATTAACACGCAAACACAATGATATGTGTTTCTGAAATATGTGTATTTGCTGCTCTAAAATCATCATTTATGATTCAAAAAGTATAGATGTTTATGAGAAGTAATCAATGCAGCTGGAGTGTGATCCTGAAACTCTTTGAGATCAAAACCTAATCCATTAATGCTTTGTGAGAAGGAGACTAAAGTCACGTGAGTTTATTATATAAAAAATGTAACAGTGGGTCATTGAATTAACTCTAACTGTCTGTGTACCTGTCAAACTTCCATGGAGTTTTGTGCAATAATTAAATGCTGTATTCTTGATATGATGTAAAAGAGAAAAACAGGAAGTAAAACTTTTGACGTTTTCAGGGATGTGAATCAACACCAGATCACCAAACTAGTTTTTTTTTTCAATGAAACTTTAAAATGGTATTATGGCTTCACAACAACCAAATAAAATGATGCGTTGTTGGGACTGCTTGACTAATATGCTACTTTTTTTTTGTAGTTTGCTGTATCCTGGGTGTGAGTGTTTGTAATCAAAGATCCAGTTCTGTGTGTGAAGCATCAGTGTAACAGGAATATAAAGCCATTATCTGATTCATCTGTTTCTGTTGTGCGTTTCACAGCCGCGACTATAAGCTACTAGTTTCACTCTTGAGGATCGATGAGGCTCATCGTAACTTATCAGTTTCATTAAAGAATGATATGGACAACAACGATCTCACCTCAAGCTCCATTTAGTGACTGTTCTGGAGCTTTCACATGAGTTTGTTTTCACAGAAATGTCAAATTTTAATTTTTTGAGCGCTTGAAGGACAAGAATAAAAAATGTAACATAAAATATGTATTGTATAAAATGTATATACATGTATTTTTTTAATTACTAATTAATAAATATAGAGTACTATATATGAGTTGATTAGTCGATTGACCGATTGATATCCCCAAAAAATCCTTAGTTGCCTCTCAATTGTTAATATTTTTAGCTTTTCTCTGTTTTATGTCATTATAATTGGAATAAATTTGGGTTTTGGACTGTTGGTCAGAACAAATAAGACATCTGAAGACGCTTTTTTTTCATAGCCTAAAAACAATTAATCAATTAGTTAATTTGAATCGAGCAAGTTTTGTGATACCATCAAAAGATCCAATTCAGTTTTTAGACCTTAACTCATAATTGTTTTGTCAACAGCTGTTTCAAAGGCAAAGAATGAATTTTAAAAGTCAACATTGAAATTGTGTTGTGTTGAGCCCAATGGAGTCTCAGTGGAGAGGGCCATTCCTTATGGGAAGGGGACAAATGAATAAATACTCATGTACTTGTGGATGGTTTTAAGTTCATGTTTTGGGGGAGACAATGTCAAGCCGGTGTCGAAGACATCAGAAGAGAATGGGGGAGTGATTTAGGAAGAAGGGACAAGGAGAAGAAGGCCCACATGACGCAACCCGTCCTCTTGATTTAGCAGCAGAGGCAGTAATAGAGAAATGGAGGACAGAAGAGACCCGGAGTAAGAGGAGTCATCCAAACCACTTTCTCAACTTGCAGGACTTCAGAGATGCCAAAGGACAAAGTGAAGACAGAAGGGAAGGATTGGAGGACAGAGGGATGAGAGTGCAGACAGAAAAGAGGAGGTGGCGGGGTCAGTGGAAAGAGTCAGCAGTTTGAAAGGAGGAGAGGAAAGATGGACAGAGACACTGAGCTGTGATGATACGAGAAGACGTTAGAGGTGAGATGAATGAACATGTTCCACCAGCACGGCCGGGATAGTGACCTGCAGGGGACGAGGCATCGAGTCAGCGTTGGTTGTGGTTGAATCTCACACATGAATCTCCAACAGAACTGCAGGCTAATGAGCTGCAATGTTGGTAATGTAGGCAACATGTTTTGACAAGGAAGAAGAATGCGTGGTTGCTTTGATTTGACTTTATTTCTTTTAAACCGTTTAAATACGTTTGACACTGTTATAGGAGTGCAATGCTGTATCAGTGGCTTTTAACCGAAATGACAAGAATAGAAAAGACTTAATAGAAAATTGTAAGAAGTTACTATTAACTTATAGGCTTTTTGCCAACATTTTTCATCAAAACTAGAGAAAGTCAAGGGATATACAGACAACAGTTTATTTTTGCTTGTTTCGTTTAACGTGTTACATCAAGCTGGGACTGTAGATGAAAATCTGAAACATTGACATATTGTTGATGTTTCTTAACTTGTCAAAACAAAGTTACAAAGTGCTGTTCATGGGAAAACAATTTACAACAGCAATTCAATAAAATCAAGCAAATAAAAGTATTGTGTAATACTTTCAGCTCCTCAGGCCTCTAAAGTTCTTTGAAGTGAACTGCCTCTAACTCATGTCCACACTAAGGTCACAAGTTGCAGGCCCAAAGGTTCAGGAACATAACTTCTGTGTACATCTCTTGACCAGAAGATGGTGCCATGTCAACATTTCTCCATCAAAACTGCTGACGCGCAGTAACAGACTTCATCAGTTCGAACAATAAACCAAGCACATTCAGGCCAACATAGAGTTGTGTTGCACTGGATTAATGAGGAAACAACCATTTGACAACAACAGAACGAGGCTTCCTTCGGCGTAAACAGCAGTGCTGATGTGAAGTCATGGAACAACTCTCCGAGAGTACGACAGCAGAGGCTCGAGGCTGTGGTGACGGAGATGACGGGAGGCGTTTGTGTGTGCTCAACGTCACCATGTGAATTTGATGTGCTGCTGAAGTCAGCCAAGCAATTTGTTGATTCAGCTTTCTTACTTGTATAGAATTCAGTCTGTTCTCGGGTCCATTTTGCCTGCCATAACCTTGTCTCTGCATTTAGCCACTATTTTGTATCTCTTCTCTGATACCCTCGTCTTCCTTTAAGGTTTGACTTTCTGTCAGATCAGATAAAGACATTCCACGAGTCATCTTTGCGTCCAATCTCACATTGTTCTCTCCCCACATCTGATTCCTTCTCTGTGATTTATTCTGTCACGCGGTCCCTCGGGTGACTCAATGTCATTGTTGTTGTCTACCAACATATTTCCTTTTGTCAGTCCAGGGCTTCTAATGACACCGTCGCCAGCAGAGAGCTGACTGTACAAAACACTTGTAGCCAACACTTACTTTGCCTTTATTGCCTTCTTTTTTTTCCCAATATGATTTAAGCCATCACTCTTTGGAAAGCCTAGAAAGTTAGTTATGGACTTTTGCAACTCCCAGCTCAATTGATTGTAACAGAATTGATCCTTCAATTTAGGTCATATGGAGGCTGACATTGTTCGGGGAAGAGTACATGCTGTGTCTATTATGATTAAATAGGCAAAAGATAACTTGCTGTCCAACCCAATTTCCAATGACCTCCAGCGGTAAGTGACTGGATGGAAAACCTAATTAACATCTGTGGAGAATGATGACAAATCGTATTTGAGGATCTTGAACTCGCCAATGACCTCCTGGTGTACCTCCCTGTCAATATCCACATTCCAGCTGATACAGCCCTTCCCCTCAGCAATAGCTGAACACACTCAACTGGTAAAATGCTTTCAATTGGCAGAGCTATCCGATGATTGCTTTTATTGATACCCTCATTGATTTCCCTCCATTCAATTACACCGTCGGAGGTGAAAGATAACTTCATTAAGGGACTTGAGTCTTGTAAGAGGACACTCTGAATTAGGATGTGGACTTTATGCCAAAACGCTATCAGGCTGATTCGGCTCGTTCCACTCCTCTGTGTTTGATTCCTCTGCTGATATAGTTTAAGAATACAATCCCAGCCAACAGTCAAGCTAATAGCTTTGAGCGGTGGCAGTCAGTTAGCAACAAATGAAGATGGAAAGGCGAGGGAAGTGTGGGAGGCCTGAGCTGACGTTTGTGTCCTTGAGATGGAATGGTGGAGATAAAACTAAGATTCCTTTGCTTGTAGGTCATCAGCCACAGAATAAACAGTGTTTGAAGTGCATGGGCATATCCTTGAGGAGGTTAAATATCACAAGATACCCTTCCTCTATTGGGAGGAGCTTTTGTGTATTCATTCGTTTTCTGCTGAAGCTGTAGCAGTTGAGGAAAACTGAAACACATGCATTGTATGATATATAAAATACTTCATCTTGGAGGGTAAGAAACAAACGTTTTTTGGCAAAGTAGTCCAAGACGTTATTAAAAGGCGTACTCCAGCAATTTAGCACCACACTTATAAAGTTAAAGGACTTGAAGCAGCAGAGGCTGTTTGTTCCATTTCCATTTAGAAACTTCTGGTTGCTATTTCAAGGCCCGGCTATAGAAAATACATGTAAGAAGTCATGGTCCTGAACGATTCACACGATTTCTCATAGTTGGGAACACATCCACATTTACAAGGATGGTCATATGGCCTTACACCAACACAGATATGAAATTAAAAAGACGCATAATGTCAATAATATGGATCAAAAAACACTTTTACCGAAAGTTCTCACAATGCAATTATATAGCATATTTGTATCTGAGCCTCAGTTAACTCTCCTCATCTTTCAAACTTCACACCCCCAGTTTGTACACGAGCTGTTCACATCATCTGGGTTATTTGCTTTGGGGTCAGATCAGTCTCAATAATCACAAATGCGCACAGAACAATTCACAAATATATTAGATTTACAAATGCACACAGAAGGATTTACAAATACATTTGACTCACAAATCCACACAGAAACACATACAAATGCAGAAATATATTTGTGATTTTTTTTTTACATTTATATAAATCATAATGTATTCATGTGTGCATTGGAATGTATTTGTGAATCGTTCTGCATGCATTTGTGAGTCAAATGTATTTGTAAATCCTTCTGTGTGCATTTGTAAATCGAATATATTTGTGAATTGTTCTGTGCGCATTTGTGAATCTTTCTGTGTGCATTTGTGATTATTGAGACTGATCTGACCCCATAAGTTATCATTTGTCACAAGATAATCTTACACACGTCCATGATGACAAGTGGACAAAGTATTTCCCACACAATTGTCAACAGCTATAGATCCAGTGTTGCAGTGAGAAACTAATGCAGGTGTGCCATTGACTGGAGGTCATCAATTGCATTTATTTGCATGAATTTGAAAAAAACAATATATTTTAAAAGCCAATGTGTCCCCATTATTTTTATTTATTGGACAATGTTATGTACAGATATTTATAAATTTGCACAACATCAATAAAGCAAACTGCCTTATGATGCTTGACTCTCTGTCTCTCTCTCTCTCTCTCTCTCTCTCTCTCTCACACACACACACACACACACACACACACACCCTTCTCCTTGCCTTGCGCACCAGCCCATTTGTCTTCCTCTGCTCATACAATCAAAGCTCTCTCCCTCTCCAGACCAGTCTCCGGGACAAAAGTCAATGCAACACTCGAATTAGTCAAATCTTCACTCGCCTAAAACGGTGAGAACAGTTTAAAATGTAAGAGAAGTACCGGACCTCTCCGGTTGTGAAGTGTTTTAACGGAGTGGACGCTACGTTTTTGACGGAGGAGCGGCGCCAAAACGCGCGTGTGAAAAGGTGAGGATGCCGCGTGGTGAATTACCACAAGGTAGGAAAACATGTCTCCTGTTAACGTGTGTGTTTGAGGAATGATTACAGGTAAAACAGGTAAGGTGAGTTGTTCGAAATCCCATGAGATTTGTCTTCTTATTTCCCAGGTTAACGTTATTTAAAAGTTAGTTATGCTAGCTAACTGTTACTGTTAGCTAGCTTACCGAGCAGCTACTGGTTGACTTTGTCTACAATGTTTACAAGCTTGTATCTGTAAGTATTGATGGCCATTAATACGCTTTAATACATACAACAGTTTGAGGGTCTGTTCTCATCTTAAGGTTCAGGTTAGCTACCTTATCAACGTTGCTATAATTCATATATATTTAAATATACGATTTTTTTAAATACCAAGTACAGCACAAAATATTGTTTTGCATGCTTTTCTTTTTGTAGTATTTGTTTTAAAATACTCTGTAACCGTTATATTTCCAGAATGTTTTTGTCGGTAAAGTGAAGATCAGAAGAACACATGAGCTTAAACCTTGAACACTTCAATTGTTGTTTAAATGTTACATTTTTCTTTTACAATGAAATTCTTTTCAGATTTTTTTAACTAGATGTCTAATATAAAATCTGACGAAGCTGATAAGACGGATCTTTTATGGCTGCCTCGTCTCTTTTCTCTTTGCAGGCACATGGAGTTTGAAATATCTCTGAATTCTGGCTGGAAAAACCAGGAGGATCTGAAAAATAAAACAAAAAGAGGTAATAAGTTCCCATTCAATATGCAAAGATCGATAGACGGATGATTAATATTCAGTCGACCTGAAGCACTATCATTTTTAGTAGTTGCGAAGAAGGAGGAGGAGTTATGAAATAAGGGTTAGTACTATGTCTACTCCGTTTTTAACCTAAAAAACCTAATAAATATGTGACATGATAAACAAAGATACACTAATATTAAAGGCTAATTTTGCAGAGGAGGCACAATACAGTGTGTTTACCTTCCTACTCAAACCACATAAAGGGAAATGTGAAGGTGAATAAAGTCGGCTTCTCGTCTGGAAAACGTTTTATTTCATGACCTGACCAGTTGTGTTGTATATACTATACATCTTGTTCCATGTGGTTTGATGTGTGAACACAAAGTACGATGAACAGTGAGGAGAGACGCGTTTGGGTAATTCACCCTGCACTCCTTCGTTATAGCATTTCCTGGGGACAGAACTATTCTTTAAGTAAGTTTGCCGAGACGTAGATAACGTAGTAATGACGGCATCAAAATGAAAGAAATTGTATCTGCTTGTTCTTGTCATCGCTCTCAGGTCTGCTAGTTATTACCACCCGATTTCATTGTTTCCTCCTTTGTTCATCTGCACTAAATGCTCAACGGTGAAGTCGCAGCAAACGTATACTGATTTATGTAGAAGTCTAGTTTCGGGGGAACATCTTGATGTCCTAGGGATCTAAAGGGTACCCGTCAGTTTTCTAGTTCGTCTCTAATCAAGAAACCCCCCAAAATATAGCTTTAAAAAAAAAAAAAGAAGTGTATTGTCAGCAAACTACAAACCTTTTACAGTTGCCTTTCAAGTTAATAGCAGTTGAGTGTTTCATGCTCATGAGATAGATTTCGGGTAGAACATCGCTTTGACTGCTTTGAAGGAAACCACAAACCTTCACGTCCACAGCTTGAAGCCCTCTTAGATCGGCATGTACGAGGCTGGCTGCTCTTTAAAGTAACACTCCTCAAATAGTTCTTTTAATGGCGCTGTAGGAAACTGGAGGCTTTTGGTCTGAGGCTGGGAGACATCTGGGGGAAAATGCAATGCATCACCTTCAGACATTCAATGTGGCACTGCTCGCAACGTGGGTCATCTTAAACACGCTTCGTTTGAAGCTCAAACCCTTAATTCACAGAGCTAGACGTGAACATATTCCGGCTCCAGATGGTGTTTCCCTGCTGCCTCTCTCTCTGTCGTTGCTGCCGTGTTTGTGCTACTGGGTTAGCTCGTTGAGTAGTGGCTTTCACAAGTTCTTTAGAAGCAAACCGTGAAACAGCTAAATTAAACGTTTTATTTTTCACTTGCCTGATCGGACAACTGCATGAGGCATTCCTGAAGTTGGGTCTTACATAGGATTATGAACTAAAATACCTGATTTGATGTTTAAATTTGCTTTTCTCTGTGTTCTTGTGCACAACCATGATTTTCTTTGCTGATGAGCTGAGCTGACAATTAGCAATTTGAAGGATTACTTCCATTTTTTGCCATCCACGAGACGTTGGGTGGTGATAGCTGTGCTACTGGCCCTCCAAATAGTACATTACACAACATGGCCAGATGTGCAGTTTTAGAGGGCATGTGACTCTTAATGAGACAGTCAGGACTTCTCTACAGAGTGAGACATAAGGAAGCATGTTACCAGCAGCTGGACTGGGTTTCATATGAATTTTTTTCTTTCTTTTTTTAAATAGAATGTCACACTGACTCAGTGTGACAGTGTGTCAGTATGTTATAAATGATGTGTCAGTGAGAGACATCTTCAGTGGCATGGCATCGATAGCTATATATGCACTGGTGTAAATGCATTTTAATCTGTTGTTGCCAGAGTTTTGCATGATGGAAAAATAAAGCAACAATCCATAACATCAATGTATTCAAGTTACAGTGTTATAAAACAGAGGAAATCAGTAAATCCTCACACTCGAAAGCTGAAACCAGCAAATGGTTTTAGAACAGTTTTAAGAAACACAGTCAATTATACAAACACACACACACACACATGCAGACACTGTCTGCCCCAAAGAAGCCTGAACCTTTTACATTTCCTCTTACATGAGTGACTCGTGGAGATCTTTTGGGCAGATGGATGTCTGCAGGTTCAACAGCTTTGGGTACAGTATGAGATGGTGTAGTTCAGCAGAGGATAAAAGGGATTTTATCATCTAAAGTCAACTGAGAGAGGAAAGTATTCTTTCCACACTAATTTCAGTCATACAGAGTGTTTCATTCTTTGTTTTTCGTGTGTGTGTGTCGCTTGATCCCGATGTAGCCGGTTAGCAAGCCATCGACGGTGCTACTTGCCTCATAGCATGTCTTCACCCCAGTCTTGTCTCGCTAATTACATCACAAAGACATGTGTTGGCATGGAGCTGAGCCCTTATTTAAAGCTCGTATAAGGTACCGGTAGTCAATGTTGTTAATTTTTTTCTTGTTAATTTTAGTTTTTAATCTATGGAACATCTGGACGGTCAGACATAGTAACTGCCTCATTTAATTGGGGATGTTCAGTTAACAATTATGGTTACACATTCCATCGTTGTCTTCCTTTTGCATGCTCATGCCAAGGGCGTGTTTAGACACAAGCTTTTGGGGCGCAGCTATTAAAAGAATCAAGGATGAACGTGTTGGTATTGTGAAGAAATTCACCCTGTTCACTGTAAGTAAGACAAAGAGCTCAAAAGTGCTCTGACAAAAATACTCGGCTGTATTTTATATTCTGCTGTTAATACAGCAGAAGAGTGTGTGGTGTCATCATTTGCAGAATTAAAATGTGTTGATTTATTCTGTGTTTGGGGGAAAGAGAGACACACACAAAAAGACAGGTTAATAAATACTTTTTTTTTTTCTCTCCACATATTAGACACTGTGATTTATTATACTAAGTTCTGGGTAGATATTTGGCTTGTCTGTAATGAGTCTGTCTAAGTGAATTGTTAGTATTAACGTGGGTTTCATCATTTCTTTTCTCTCCGTAGGGAAGTAACCGGAGGTGTATGTGGCTTCTCACTGTAGCTTCGCTGCAGCTATCATGAGTTGGAGTTTCCTGACTCGCCTGCTGGAAGAAATCCACAACCATTCCACATTCGTGGGCAAGATCTGGCTCACCGTCCTCATCGTCTTCCGCATCGTGCTGACGGCCGTAGGAGGGGAGTCCATCTACTACGATGAGCAGAGCAAGTTCGTCTGCAACTCGGGCCAGCCGGGCTGTGAGAACGTCTGCTACGACGCCTTCGCTCCGCTCTCGCACGTCCGCTTCTGGGTTTTCCAGATCATTCTGTTGGCCACGCCCTCGCTCATGTACCTGGGCTATGCCGTCAACAAGATTGCTCGGGCGGAGGAGCAGACAGACAGCGGGGGAGTGATCGGACTTTCGCAGAGGAAGCCCGGGAAGCCCTATCTCGCAGGCAGAAAGCAGCACAGGGGCATCGAAGAGGCCGAGGATGACCCGGAAGAAGACCCGATGATCTATGAGATGGCGGAGTTGGAGAGTGATGGCGGCGGACCGGTGAAAGGAAACAGTGGCGATAGGCTAGCAAAGGTCAAGGTGCGCCATGACGGGCGCCAGCGTATCAAAGAGGATGGACTGATGCGTATTTATGTCCTTCAGCTCTTGACCCGCACCTTGCTGGAGGTGGCGTTCTTGTGTGGACAGTACGCCCTGTATGGATTCGCTGTGCCTCACACCTACGTGTGCTCAGACCAGCCCTGCCCTCACAGTGTGGACTGCTTTGTGTCCCGGCCCACTGAGAAAACGATCTTCCTCCTCATCATGTACACAGTCTCCCTGCTCTGTCTGGCACTCAACATATGGGAGATGCTTCACCTGGGCATTGGTACCATCTGTGAGATCGTACACTCCCGCCGGGTGCGGCTGCCCGACGATGAGCTGTACGGGCTGACGCGGGCACAAGGAGCTCTCGATGACGACGGACTGAGCGGCGATGATTACAGAAGCTACCCTTTTTCCTGGAATGCACCATCAGCTCCACCTGGGTACAACGTCGCCATCAAGCCTCTTCTGGTATCTACAGGGCACCAAAGCAAGCCACTACCCATCACCGACATCACTAATGCCAAGATGTCATGCCGGCAGAACCACGTGAACACTGCCGAAGAGGAGCGTCAGCAGTACACCAATAACGGTGAAAACATGTGCACAGCAGGGATGGGAGATGCCCCCAGATGTGTTCATAAGGACATCCGTCAGCCTCAGGACAAGCTGGAGGCTGACAGTCCGGCTAACAGTCACAGCAAGCCTCACCGTGAACGTAAACACCGGCAGGCCTCCAAACACTCAAGCAAGGCAGACGCTAACAGAGGCAGCAGCACCAGCAGCAGCAGCAAATATGGAGTCATAAAGGGTTCTGAGTGGATCTGAAATACAGACTGAGACTTTTGTTATTTTAAAACGATGCAAAGCCTTCTCAGACCAAAAAGTATTTATGTTTGTGTGTCCGTACTGTGTGTAAAACATGGACACGGCACCTAGTTTACATTCTTTTCAGTAGTATTCATACCATTTTAATAGTTTGGTGATTATAAGTGATTGATAGTGTCCACTGTTAAGTCATGTGAGGATCAAACTATTTAACAGTTGCCCACAAAAAATAAACCTGAAGAGCCCCAATGGTAATAAATGGTGCCTGCTCATGCAGATATATTATATATATATTATATATAGGAATACTCACCGCCCCAGGGCCTTCTGCCAGTCCGTGACAAAGCTGGATAAATGTTTGTTGCCGCTGTAAACAACATAAAAACGTATGAAAATAACTTTGTATATTTTGTTAAATGGCTTTTGCAGGAAGATGTTGGTGCTGTGTTTGATTCCCTGTGAATATGCAGAGGCGTCCATGCTGTAAACCAAGGTGCCTTACTTAAACAAAGTGCTGCTTCTTGTTGACTCGGCATCACTTTAACTGTCACGTAATGTCGTCATTAACCCCCCAAAATATATCATCACTATGGGCTGAAGGCAGAAGCTAAGTCCTACTGTCTGTGTAACTAGTTACATTGCTGTTCAGGGGTTAACGATGTTGTTTCTGAGTATGCAAGTTGTATTGTTATTTTCACCAAAACAGGTTTGATGTGGATGAAGATAAACGAGAGACTGGGTTCAGTTGGTAGTTTTACAGTGTTTTCTGTGTGTTTTTTTGGAGCGAGAAAAGCAGATCAATGGAAGTGTTTAGCAAAATATAATGACCTAACTGTTGTTTGAACTGTTGTCAGTGTCTTATTGCCAAGCTGTTACAATTCAACATATTTTAGTTTGTTTGACGTTCTTGCTATGAAGGCTGTCTGCACCAGTAGTTTATGATATTGACATGACGAAACAATCAATGCATCTGGTCTATTGTATGTTTTTTCAGGCCTGGTATAAAGAGTTCTTTGTCATCAATACATACTTTTAATTGCAGATTTTCAGATTGAAATGTCATTAAGGCTAGTTTTTTGCACTGTGCCAGTGTTTTTGTGAACAGTATTTTTCTGAACAAAAATAAAGAATTGGTATTTGTTATGTATTCTGTGTCTGACATATAAGTATTATGGTGGCATGACAGTATAAAACAAGTATTGTAAGATTTGAATCCAATGGGTGGAATGAGATTACAGACACACTGCCCCCTGCTGGGCAGCAAGGGATAACATTTCAACTATCTTCCTCTTCAATGAAACTGAGGTTGTGATCGACAAGATTAAAATGATCCGTGTTTCAGTTAATGTTACACGTTGACAGCTCAGGTAATAGAAAGCGATTCTATTAGTTTTTCAAAAACAATTTCACCCCTTTTATTAAAGCACACTAATATACTTTATATTGTTTATTTTGAAAGCAGCAAAACATGGCTGGGGCAATGGTGACCAAATATGCTCAAATGTTTTGACAATTTTTTTCAATTTAAATAGGGGGTTTACTTTAAATAAATACATGAATGATAACAGATAATAATCACCTTAAGTACAACTAATATTTTGATATTTAACCATCTATATGTCAGAGCGTTTTTTCCCGGAAGTGACGTTGACGCTACATTCACGTCTCTCCGCTAGTGTTTTTAAAAAAGCGGCGGTTGCTCCTCGACCACCTTTTATAGTGAATCAAAAGCATTTAATTCTTTATCGCAGTTGTCCAGCACAATATTAAAACGTAAGTGGGTTTTATGTATTTATTTAGACGAATATTAAACCTCATTACAAACTTTTTTTGTGTGGGCCCAGGCGTTGTTTATATCGAGGAAAGCTAAGCTAGCTAAAGTCAGCTTATGCTAACTAAAACAGCTAAGTTTGCTAACTAGGTTCGGTGAATAATGTGTATATTGCGCTGTTGTAGTAGTTAAACTAACTTTACATGTTTTATCTACAGAATGTTCAATGTCTCACTGTAAGATTGCCGCAACCTTGTTTTCAGCAAACTATTACATTTAGCGTTCGTCTTTGTAAACGTTACCACAATCTGACCACAGTCAGAGAGGAAACCGCATGTCATTTAAGTTTTATTTATTCATTTGTACGTTTGTTATTGTTATTGAGAGAACGGGGTCAGCTCAGCACTAGTCTCATATATGAGCACTCACGTTAGTCATATACAAGATAAAATAAGATAATATGGTAATAAGATAGAATGACAAGGAGGTGATGGAAATGACACTAAGTTGTAAGATCAAAAGTGATGACATATATTGTGCTGTATGCATATTACATTATAATTGTGTGTAAAAGTATGTGACATTATCTCTAATAGTATTTTACAAATGTAATGACTAGAAAGAATGACATGGGTGAAATGAGAGTGGAATGAGATAAAATAATATCAAGAATATAACATGATCATATATAGATAGATAGATAGATAGATAGATAAAAAGGGGATTGTGTTTGGCTCAATAGCAGCAGTATGATGCAGTGTATTCTTGCGCAACAGTAGTGGAGACCTTGCATTGCGTCACTCAAAGAACTTTGGACACAAGTTTGTCAAAACAAAATTATTAAACATTAGTACAATAAATGTTTATATATGTATAGACTCTTATTTGAAGAGCTATTGTTTTTATTAGCGGCCTGTCAAATGTGTATGCAGAAATATAACATTTTAAGTAACACATGTTCTGTTCTCTTTTCTTAAGTAGGATCCTGGTGTTTGTCTGTGAAGCTGTACGCTCCTTTACTGCACCAGAATCATGCAGCACCAGCAATGTGCAGAGGAGCGAGGCCTTCTGGGCTCACTCTGTCCTGGGCAGAAGAAGCTGGAGGGGAAGACGTTCTACTTGGACAGTCTAAAGAAACGCTCAACAGCCCTGCTTTTGGAGGCCGTTTCACTTCTGGGAGGGGTGAGCATGTGTAAAGGCAGCATGCCTGTGCATCCTATGCTGTAAACATTGTTTTTTTTTTATACAATAATTGTGATCAGGGTTTGATCTAGGCTGTGACATTTTAGATATAAACTACCATGCAAGAGTTTGGCTCCGCCATCAATTTGCACACATTTGTCTGCCTTCAGAGTGAGAGAATGATCAAAAATGTTTGTTTTAGGTCAGTTTTTTAAGACGTTGTAGTAGCCAAAAGCATTACTAATGGTACACCATTAAGATGCAACAATTAGTTGACTAATTGAATAATCAACAACTATTTTGATAAGCGATTCGTCGTTTTACCAAAATAGTTATCAAGTAATTTTTCATGCATAATCAACAGCAAATGTTGTTTTCAGCCTCTCAAATATGGAAACTCCTTGCTTTTCTCTGTTCAATGTCACATAAAACTGAATATATTTGGGTTTTGGATTGACAAAAGAAGACATTTAAAGACATCAATTTGGACTTTTCTCACTATTTTATTGCGTTCTATAGACTAAACGATTAATCAATATTTATAGCAAATAATCTGCTGATTCACATTCACAAATAAAAAGATAAAGGTCTGACTGTGACAGAAACTGATGAGCAGATGCTGTTTTGTTTTTTTCTTACTCTGAAGAGGGTCGAGAGTTTCCTGCACAAGGACGTGTGCTTTGTCGTGACTGAAAGCCAAGAGGGCCCGAAGGAGCAGAAGTGTACCGACACTAAAGCGGAGACAAAGGGGACGAGTGAAGAAGCCCAGCGTCCTATAATGCAGCGAGAGAGCGTCTTCAGCAATGACAAACGGAGACCAGGAACTCCAAGACCAACGGTACGAAGCATCACCCATGCATGTTTTAAAACCATTTACAGCTGACACTCCATTACTCGTGTAAATTGTTACATATTTATATAAGAAATTATGAAAATACTACATATTACCGTTCAGAACAATTACCCTTTTAAACATCCTGACTTTCTTTTGATCTTTTCTTCCATCACGAAGTCATTTGGACAATGCCCCACTAGACGTGTTATCGGCTAGAATGAAATGTATATCTGTGCTGTGTGTTTCTCTTCAGGCTTGTGGCAGCCGTGGGAAGGCCCTGCTGGAAAAAGCCATTCGCAACAATGTGAGTGGGCTTTATTTGTTGTGAATTTCAGTGATATACTGAAGACTGACGTGGTTTGTTGTCGTGACTTGATTCTGATGGATCTGTATTGTAGGAGCGACTGCAGGGGACCAGTGTTTTGGCCAATGCACGATCATGGGGAGTGAAGATTTTGTACGTGGACGGTATCCTTTTGACTAATAACGTCATTATGCAAACTCTTATCTGTCTTCTATTCGTTCACCGCTGTGGTGCAGTGATCCTCTGCTCACAGCAGATGGCACCATGCGAGTGCTTACTGTGTCTTACTGATACCAGCTGAAGAAGCCTGCTGTTAACCAGCGTAGAAATGTCACATTCTTAATCCCAGAAAGTGTGTGGAGGTTTGTTATTGTTCCTTAATGTTGTATCAGATGTCCTTTTGTATTTGAAGCAGTTGACTCGAGAGAGCTTCAGTGCTATACACAAGAGGCCGGAGGTAAGATGTCTTTTCACTTCATCAGTTTTACATTTAAAAAACAAGCAAGTAAATGATTTATGAATTAATTAGTGACAAGTTAACAGTTCTGAAAAGATAGTTCCCATTAAAATCTGATAAACTTTGTTAGGGATTATAATGTACTTCAGCCTCTTCTCTTTATTATTGATGAGTCTTAATTGAATTCTTTATTTTTTTAATGCAGAGGACTTCCACCAAACAACATGTTGTCAAAGGTTAGTTATGTGTATGTCTGCTGCTAATGTCTTTATTTCCCAACAACACAGTATAAGTGCTTATTTAATTGTCTGTTCTCCTGGTCCACAGCTGCAGCGTTGAGGGCTCCCTATCTTAAAATTGAAGACATGAGCAGGTGACTTTCATCCCTCATTCAGAGCAGTTTGTGTTTTGCGTTTATTTCCTCTGTAGCAGGGGTGGGGCGACTTAAATGCAAAGGTAACAGTGCACTTGGGAAACAGCAACCATCTGTCCTGCTCTGTCAGAAATCTCCTTAATTTCCTGAGGGAAATATCAGAATCTTAAGCTGCTAAATGCTCCACTGTGTTCAGCAGCTAGTCCCCGTGTGTGTGCGTGTGTGTGCGTGTGTGTGCGTGTGTGTGCGTGTGTGTGTGTGTGTGTGTGTGTGCTGTTTGGTGCTGAGCAGCCACAGTGGCGTTGTAGAGCTTCTCTGGTTGGAAACAGTTATGTTTTGCATCTGGAAAAGATGCTATGAGAGCCGTGAGAGTGAACCAAAACAGTAGAGCTGCGGGTCGGACAGCTAAACTATCGGCTGAACGTCGCTATCGAACTCCTTATTAAAGCCGAGGGGACCTGAAGTGACCCCGTTCACATCGTCACGTTGTGATTTAGTGTAAAATATTAGTTACAGCTTCTTTAATTCTGTGTTTGATTCCAAAATGAATATAAATAATATATTGTTGGCCTGCCCAGTATCATGTATTGGTGGTTTAGTATCCGATCAGGTCCTTTTTTTGAAGTTGAAGCATAATGACTTGCAGTGACCTGTCCCCGTGTTCCTGCCCTTCCTTACCCCCCTGGGTGCTAGTTGTGGAGGTTTACATTTCAGCCCAGATGATTTTCTTAATTGAACCTGTTGAGGAGTCCTATCGTGTAATGTGACGAGCCCCCCCTCAGTGCTGCTGCTCCCCAGGAGCCCGGCGCTCGAGCGGATACAATTTCTATTCGGTGAAGCTTTGCAAGCTCCACCGCCTGTTCCTGCAGCGGACCTCTATGTGCTAACAGGTCTTTTCATTCGCCCTCTCATTTCACTTAATTGAAGTGCTCTGGCTAAGCGAACCCATGACATCTGAAACATTTGAATGATAGCCGAGTTAGCCGATTAACCTCACATTTTGCAAAGTGGATTGAAATATTTTTAATTAGAAAATAAGAAGATGATGATAATTTTTGTTTTGTTTTAATCCTGTTGTTTTGTTATCTAACCAGGAGACACAAGCCCTTGCATATGCAATCTATGGCCTTCCCCACTCTGTGGTACTCGGGCCGCTTTAGTCCCTTTGAAGCTCCACCTCCTCTGTTTGATCAGCAGTCAGAGCAAGGAGAGAATAAAACAAGGTTTGTTTAACTAAAGGATATTAAGAAGTGTTTTTTTCTAACAAACAAATTGGGTTCAACAGTCCACGATGAAGGATTTGTACTAATTGTTGTTCATTCTTTGTAAATTAGGGAGAAGAAAAAAGTTGAAAGCAGCATTCAGGACAAATCTCAAACCGCACTCGACTGTAGCCCTTCACCGTGGAGGCCACGCAAAAAGGAAGTGTCTTACTGTGAATGCTGTCATCAACCCTTCACTAATCTGGAGGAGGTGGAAATCTTTAAGAATTACTTTTGTTGCCACGTAACAGATTTTTTGCGGTCATTGTTTGGCTTTTGTTTACATCTGTGACTGGTTGTCTTTGTTGGCCCTCGCAGCACTTGCAGACCGATCAGCACCGTGCTTTTGTTCTGGATGCCTCAAACTACAGTGTGGTGGACCAACTCGTGACTGAGATGCTGCCGGGATTCAACCTCAATCCAGCGGATGAAACACTGAACCGGTGAGTTTTGGGCATTGCATAGAAATGTGCTTAATGATGTGAAATTCCTGTAATCTTGTTTTCTGTGTTGAAATGTTTTTTTTCTTTCCTTCCTTAGACCACCAACCCCTTTTCCCATCGGTGAACTGGAGCCTCTCACTGATGCTGAGACGGAGCATGCTGTTCAGGCCTTGCATAGACACGGTTCATCTTTCCATATTCACCTCTCCAGTCCGGCTAAGGGTCCTCGTTCATCTGGCCCTGCCAGCCCATCACCAGGAGTTCAGTTTCCCCTCCCAAATCCACCAGCCACTCGACCTGCTGACATCCAGCCGTGCATTACTAACACAGACTGCCAGCTCCCTGACATCCATCCTCAAGCATTAAGTCCAGCCATGCCTGTTTTGGATATTGAACCACAAGCTCACACTGAACGCCTCTCCCCATCCCCTGACCCGTACTCCCTGCCTCCGGTCCTCAGCCCACAAGTCCCTTATACCTCCTACATTATGGAGCCGCACTGCCCGTACTCGGAGCCCCCTGTCCTCAGTCCTCAACAGTACACTGCAGAGGAGGCTGTGGAAGCACACACTTGTGAAATGGACACTGGAGAAAGTGTGTGTCAGTGTGTCCCTGATCGTATCTCCACAACACATTTTCCCTGTGTGGCTTTCACAAATGCACAAGTAAAGGGATCAAATCAAGGAAGTATTTTGGGATTAAGTGAGGTCATATGTTCCACCAATGGTTCGGAGCATGCGACGCTGTTGTCGTGTAGATCACGGTCCCTCCCTCGACAGATGGCAGCGACACCAAACACCAAAAAGCGCTGTAGATCAGCCAGCCCAGAACATAGCCGGAGCAAAAGGAGGAGGATTATAGCGGAATTTGGCTTCAGACGTAGCTGGATTAAACAAGTGCATACAGCTGCCAAACCAGAAAGTGACATTATGGCAAAATCTGAGGGCTGTTTGTTATTTGACAAAGTCTCTTGTCAGGAAATACAGTCCCGTCTTAACCCAACGGTTTCAAAGGTGGAAGCACTCGGTTCAAAACAGACTTTAACCACGTTTTGTGTTCCTACAGTACAGAATTTCACTCATGCAACAAACCAAAGGTTTTATGTTGCTGATCATCCGTCACAGCCACTCTCCTCAAAAGCAAAGACTTGTGACAAATCTCACAGTGCGTTTTCAAGTCAAGACTCTCAACATGCGCCGTCCCACGCCACCTCGGTGTACATCGAGTCAGCCCTCATCCCAGACTTAGCCCGGCTGTCTCCATCATCGTCAGACTCTGACTGGGACTGTGGCCTGCTGTCACGACTCGGACCTTGCCGCGCCGCTCCACCGTCGCCCGCCGAGCAGAGCCGTGAGCTCGACAAGGAGCTCCTCCACATGCCGTGCACCTGGATGCACGACACCAGCTACGAGTCCCGGCTACACACCGTCCTTCAGCCGTCGGCCCCAGCCGCCTCGCTGTGCGGGGAAGAAGTGGACCCTTCAGCGTTTTCCAGGACTGTGGTACAAATTGTTGAGGTTCAGCACTGACGGTTATTGTCTTGTCAGTTAAAGAACTGCAAACTGCTGCATAGCTAACAGAGAGGAAACAATTGGCAGAGCATAAGCTCATCAAAATAAGTGAATGAAGTATACACTGAATAAATATTTAAATCTTAGTGCAAGCTAAAATGTTATATTAAGCTGATTTTAAAGGTGCTGATTTCTATTTTCTCTTATTTTTTATTGAGGTAGATGTTACTTAGTGGATGCATATTCTCAGGAATTTGAAGAGCGTCCATTATCGCTTTTCCTCTCAACCCCTAATCCTCCTCGTGCACAGAACCCTGAGCAGTATTCCGTATATGTTGTGCTGACTGAAGTCTTTCAGCAGCTATGTCCGGGAACATATGGTGGTATAGAGAATTTAATGAGGCTTTTCTGAAAGGGGCATTACTCAATTACTGTAAGTGCTGTGTCTGGATCAGATCCCACTCGCGCCGGCGTTGATGAGGCGTTCGTAGAGTGGAGGACTCTCGCAACCTGTGGGACAGAAATCTCTCCAATTAATGTAAAATTGCATTTCCCGCCTTTTGAAGGTTGGCCAAAGGACTTGTTTTGTCAAGGGGGAGCCTGCTGCTTCACGGTATGTGTGCTGCAGCTACAGGGAGGTTCATCGTCTTTGCTTGTTAGTTTTTGAACCTGCCATCAAAGACTTGTCATTGCTCATCATAATAGACAAAACTAAAATGTCCAAAATCCCACCGTCTGAATGTCTTACATGGACTTTTAAAACAAACATGCAGAATGCAACAAGCAAAGAGAAATCTCGTGATTTCAGTATGTGGAAGAATAGCTGCTCTCATGTGAAATACATTCCTGTACAGTGTTTTTAAATAAATGTTTTGAACCATAAACATTTTCTGTTGCATAGTTAAGAAAACGTTGTTGCTCAGGTGACGCAAAGTTAAGAAAAGTTGGGGTTTGCAGAGTGTAACCCACCCCCCCTCTTGACTTAATAAGTGCTGACTCTGCGTGTAGGCTACAGGAGAGCTGAATGGGAAGGGAAGGATGAGGCAAGGACAGCAGTGGGTCGATGTGTCCTGTTTGACTCATCAGCCCAGCTTCCAGCTGACACAAACAACATTTGATATCTCATCTCCGAGCCTTACGTAACCCTCGGCTCTCCAGATTTGTTGGAATGAAAGGAGCCCGTGTATGGGTGACCCTGGCCAAAACCACCTTTAATTTAGGGGACTATTTTTTGGAAAGGAATGTGGTAGTTGTGTCTCGTGAGATGTCATTTCCAACTGGAAGTTTAGGGTTCAAGTGAGAAACAAAGCTCAAAATACCAAATATTCAGTTCGAAGTATTCGACACGTCCGTCCGCAGACAGATTGTGTGTGTGAGGGGTTCATGGCTTGTAGTTGGCAGTCATGTTTGATCATTAAAGCTATTTATATCTTTAAATTAATGATTAGTCTTTTCAGTGCTCTGAATATAAATGTTCAATCACCAGCTCTCGTCATTTACAGATGGTCACAGTAACTGTAAATGTTTCTTCTCCATGTCTTAAAAGTTAGTTCAAAGTTTATCGTTTTGTCAGCTGCCGTTTCCATGCTCCAGAATAAACGTACAATCTCTATATAAATGCACACTAATTAGAAGAAAGGGTATTCTACATTTAGAATAGCATTATGTGTTAATTATGATAAGAGTTAAACGGTCACAAACTAAACTGCTTCATCAGGACTGTGTGTCTGGTTTGATCAGATTTGACTGAAAAAACACCAACTGTCGTGTCATCACAATGTGATTTAACTGTTGACGTTTCAGACATTGTGCTTTTCAGCTGAGACCGGCCAACTTCATACCATTGAGAAGGTAATAAAGTTATCTCTCATATGCAAGAATCTAAGCTGTTCTAACTGTGGCAGAACGTTGTTCAGGTCAGCCAAAGAATGTTAGTTTAAAGAATATTAAGGGACCTCAAAGTACCCTGTATACAAAAAAGGAAAAAACTTTTTTGGTAAAGTCCAAAATATAGTTTGTTTTGGGGTGTAACACAAATATTAATTTTCTTTCTTTTTGTATCGCAATAATCTTGTGACTTTTTAAATGTAATCCTATGACTCCTTTTTGGGATCCAGACCACCAATCTTTATAGTTAGGAATTTAAAAGTCAAAAGTCACCAGGTTCACTGATGACAAAAAGAGATTACCATTAGGCAAAGCTAATGATTAATATGTTTGATTAGGTTTGCTTTATTGCTATGATTAATAAAGAGAAAAAACAGATTAAAACGCCATATCAAATGTATTTAAGACGTTATGTAACATAAACGTATCTTCATTTTAAATAATTAACATAATCCTAATTCAGACAGAAATACGATGTTATTATTCATTCTTTAGTTGGTGGAGTCTACTATCAGGGGTTACCCTGAGTTTTGGCCAAAGAGCGTGGGTGTGCCGTCAAACCCCACGTGCCCCTTGTTTCCCTTTCCACTGCTCCGCGCGCAGCCTCATTGCTTCAATCAAGTCCAGTATCGTCATCGTCAGACCGATATAGGAGTGTGTGTGTGTGTGTGATAACACCGACACACGCCATGCTGCTGGAGCCGAGCAGCGGAGCCTCGCCAGGGGGCTTTTAACTCGCTTCAGGCGGAGAGGGGTTGAGAAATGCGGGCGCCGCGTTTAAAGGAACCCCGCTGTCCTGTTTGTCTTCACTGTCAACAACAGTCCTACTGCAGCTCCGCGCACGGCTCGCATCGGTTCATTTAACGGCGCTGCACCGAGGATATCCCTGGGACTATGTGAGCATCATGCTCGCTGTGAGGTGCCTGCTGTTCGCTGCAGCGTGTGCACGGTGCGCCGTGACAGGTAAGACGCTCCGACGCTTTTCTTTCATGTTATTGTTTAGTGTATCACATGCAACCTATCATTATTGGGGGGGGGGGGGGAAACAAATAAAATGCATGTTTTCTGTCAGTTATTGCATCCACTCAACCGGCGCAATAACAAGGACCGTGCTATTGTTGCATCGGTGCCAGCAAGCAGCTCGCCATCAGCTGTTGAATTCTGCAGAAATAAGACATTTAGCCCCCCCACCCCCCCACACTTTGACTCATGCTGGCTGTGCACTGATCCTCCTCGTGGACTCTTGCAGGTCTGAGGGAACGGGTCAGTCTGGAAGGAAGGCTGCCGCCTGCAGAAGAGGTCGTTCAGCCCAAGCAGCTCCTGCAACAGATCCACTCCCAGGAGGAGCTGTTCCACAGCCGCCTGAACACTCGGGTCAAAAACTACACGGCCGAAGCGCAGGTGAGTTTTGTCTGCACACGTATTTAGCTATTATACCCCTTCATTTAATCTCGGTTTCTACATGTTCCTCAAAGTTGTTGTTGAGATCAAATTGTGACCACGGTCCCAGTAAATGGGTGTCCATTCATGTTTCAGGTATTATTTAGCGAGATAGTTTGTCCTGGCCCTTGACTTAGCTGTTTTTTGTGATACATTTTTTGTTGCTTTTACGATATTCTTTAAAGCCACACACTGACGATTTAGTACAGCCACATATCAACATGTACTGTACAGGTTCTGTATGTGCCCCCACTCTGATAACCTTAAATTCTAACAACGAATATCTAAAAAAAATACTGCATAATAAATAGATGGATAAAAGAGTTGAAAAGGGAGAACAGAGAGATAAACATTGTCGTGTACGTCTCTAGAAGGTGGATGCACCCCTAACCTTCACCTGCACTCTGCCTCGACCTGACTCACCCCTGTTTGTCATCTCATGTGTCTGTCTACCCCACTCTGTGACACCCCCCACATGACGCCAGTTTACCCTGGGCCATAACAGGGCATTAAAAAAAAAACCTCAGCCCCCCCCCCACCCCCCACCCCCCCTCCTCCAGCTGCCTCCTCCTTTCCAGTCCATTAGATTCTATTTCACACATCTACCTGTCCTCTCTCGTTACCGTCACTATAAACGCTGCCTGTCAGTCAGCTGCAGGCCTGTCAGTGGATATGACACAGGTCTGCCCTTCAGCTACCCTCGGTGAGCAGCCTGCCATCTCAGGACCTCGCGTCCCTGAGAGAAGCCCTCTAGAAGGTGATCTGCTTGAAGTTTGTGGAGAAGTCTGACTGCTGTCACACAGTTAGTGACTAGATCATACTTGAGTAGATAGCAACTATTTAGCATTAATACTTTAAAATGGAGTTTGGTAACGATATATATTTTTAATTGACATCCTATTTGTGTCTATAGACCATACGAGTCTGTGTCTTGACTTGAGATGCTGTATGGTGTGTCAGTTGAATATTTGGGCTTTTATGTTGTAAATAATAAAAATGGTATACAATTAACCATCACCACAGTCGGAGCAGCTGATGCAGCTTTCTTGTCTCTGCTCACAGGCTCCGTTGTGGGCTTTTTATTGTACTGTATATGGACCCAGCAGAGATTTAGATTGATACTAAGTGGTTTGCAGAGAGTGCATGGCAATACTAATGAGACCTTCCGTTCAGCTTGGCCAGTAAGTAGTGCTGGGAGCCACCACAGAGCTCTGTGGATGAGACTGAGCTGATCAGCCCCAATACCCAGTTTTATCCTAAAAAAGCCTCGGGGATGGACGAGGCGATCTCGCCTTCACGAAGAGGTTCCCGAAATAGAGCCTCCCTTTCTTATGTTTCTTTGTTCCTTATTCTCTGTGTCTTTAAGTTATTTTATATTAAACATCCATCGATCTTCTTCCCTCCTCCACTTTCTATTTATCATATTCTGTCACATTTGTTCCTGAAAACATGAAAGTCCTGCCAAATTAGTGAGTTATTTGTTTGAGTCAGCATCTGGGACCAACATCATGCAGAGATATGAGCTAGAGATGCAGTGGTTATTGATCTGAAAGTAAGCTCTGGACATCCAAGTACTTCTTTATGCATATTTAGGTTTTACTTTTTGTTGCTTCTTACTTCGGTGTCTGTCATTTTAATCAAATGTAAATCTCAGTCCAATTTGTCCTCTCTTCGCTCCTCCAACTCCTCTTCCCTCCATTCCTCCCTCAGCCCGTCCATCTGGCCCAGAGCAGCTTCTTGGTGGAGGCCTTTGGCGCGTCCTTCATCCTTGACCTGGAACTCAACCAGTAAGTCACCACATGCCCGCAAAGCATTCACACATCTGCACCATTGAGGCACCAAAACCAGGGGCATGACCACGCTTACTGCCTTTCTTCCTTCACCCGTCTGTCCCGCCCACCTAAAGTCTGTACTGTAAGTCCTGTGTGTCGGCATTAAACGGACTGGCCGCAGGCTGAATGTATACCTCCCCTCTTCTCACCCCACACAGTTAGCTATAATGGACTGCGTTTATCTAATAAACTGGCTTTCTAAACACTTAGAATAAATGAATCTTCACACATTTTGTTTTTTACTTATGAATCAACCGTTTGTCATAATGTCTGATTTGTAATGTTACTCTGTTAAATGGCTGTCTATAATAATGACCCATAATTGGTGCCAGTAGTCACGCAGTGCTGCAATCTTGCTTTTTCAAACAATTATTGAATTCAGGGTGAAACTAAGTGTTGGAGTGATTCATTCTTTTCTCACTTTTTTGCAGCAATCTGCTGTCTACGGACTACGTGGAGCGTCACTATGATGAGACTGGGCGGCTGTCTCAGAATATGGTGAGTCTCTTATAGAATCTCATGGAAATAGTTTGACCTATTGGGAAATACGCTCGTTTGCTTTCTTGCCGAAAGTTGGATGAGAAGAGTGTTACCGCTCTCTACTGTCTGTACAGTAAGACATGTTTATTTTTTCTAGGATGGAAAAGGCATGGCTCGCCCTACCCTGCTTCTGATTGGCTTACCCTGATATTCTTACCCTAACCAGTCTCGCTCCTCATGCCTAAACCCAAACAACGACGGCACCGAGAACTAGCCAATCAGAGGCAGAGTAGGGCGGGTTATGACTTCGCCATCCTAGGGAAAATAAACCGGCGTACAATAAATGCTTAACATAAAGACTGGAAACGGGGAAAACTGCTCGTCTGGTTATGTCCAAACGTAACAAAATCTACCTGAAAGCACCTCTAAACCGCACTAGTTAACACATTTTATTGTTTGATTTGATAATTTTATACCTTTTGCACTGAACCAGGCCAGCTGTTTCCAGTAGTTGTGCAATCAATGTTCATATCTAACTCTGAAGAAAATGATAAGCGTGTTTCCCAAAATGTCGTTTAAATAAACTTTTGAGAAATGCTGGCATCCTCTTTTCTATCAGAATTGAATATCATATTTGATATAAATTGATTGTGTGCAAATGCATACCACAGTGTAGCTTATGTCCAGTGTGTGTTAGAGCATGAATGAGTGTATCCCCCTGAACCAATAGCAGCAGTGCGTTTTTATCCTTCAACTCAGGCAGAAATTAATTTGAATTGAAATGTTTTTGAATGTATAGGGGCTTGCGTAAACTGCTATGAAGATGTTCTGCTTCAGCCGACTGTTAGCTCATGTGTTTTGCTGCATTCTCTGGTTTCTGAATCTTTTGCGTCCAAAGGCGGCTCTCTGGCTGCCAATTGAATTGTTGATGTCGTCCTCTCAAACCGTCCTATAATAATATTATAGTCTAGTTTGTTTACTAGACTCAAGAACATCTGGTAGAGACGGCCTCTTTCTGTCTGTATCCTCTGCTTTATTTTAGTCTCTGTCCCTCCCTCTATCTCTCTCCGTCTCTCTTTTACTCTCTTTATCTCTGCCAACGGCCGCCTGACCAATCAGTACATGGTTTCCATGGGTACTAGCAGTCAGCAGCAGCAGCAGTGTGGGTCTATTGTGTCGTGAGGGGAATTCAAATCATGTCCATTTACAGAAACCAACTAAACCAAATCTTACAACCACAGTGTGGCCTGTCCTCTGGAACCAGATGTGTATATTTTTTATTTGTTAATTATATAACATAAATGAAGACTCATTTTGACAAACTATAAATTAATAAGATGTTTGGGAAGCTAAGCACTGGGGCATTTTTTTTATTCTCAAGAGCGATCATTACACAATAGCAATGCACAAAATGCTTATATGGACATTTAATTCTCTGCATATTGGACTGAGAACCCGGTGTATGTAGGCCCCTCCCACTCCCCCACCATCGCCACCTTTTATTCATTTAGTTTTATTGACGTGGCAATAAATTCCTCCTGCTTTGGTCGTCACTTTTTCTTATTGGTCCCTGTGGATCTATGCTCTCGCGTTGAGCTGGCGACCGGCTCGGTCGGATTGAATCTCAATGACACTCGACTAAACGAGGAATTGAATTAGTGACGAGGATGTACTGGAATTGATGGGAGCTGTTGTATACATTTTGTATTGTGCCGCTGAATACTCGCACTTCAATTCCTTACTTTTTATTTTCTGAAATTTCTAAATCGGTTTTGAGAGCTCTGCGTGCCAACAAACTCTTTTTGATGGCGTCTAATATTCCTCACTGGCTCTTTTGTTCCATCTAGTCTTCCTTTCACTTTACATCAGCTCCTATTGTTTCAGGACCTTTCCACCGGTACTCTCAGCTCAACAATGCTGAGTCAAAGTCCAGACAGCAAGTAAACTCCAGCTTTTCTAACTCAGTTAGTTTCTACTGTCACATTTAATCGTGTCTCTCCTGTAACTGTCTATTTGCTTATTATTTGTGCTTGCAAGCAGTTTCTATTTCAAACATATCGTCACTTACTTCTAATGTAGTGTCCCGCTTACCTGTCCCGGATGATATTTCATGTTTAATCCACGATTTTCTCATTCAACATGGTTTTATTTGCGTGTGTGAGTGGCCATTATTTGAAGTACATGAATCTTGCTGAAAAGCACACTCGGTCGGTGTGTGTCTGCTGTGTTAGACAATTAGATTTCCTCCATTTAGCCTTGTAATCCTACCTTTTTATTTATTTATCATCTTGCCCTGGACTAAGTGCTGTGGGCTGTCTCACTGTTCAGTATGAATGATTGAAGTCCTTATCTTCCTCAACAGATGAACTGGCACTGAATCGAAATAAACTCTGAGAAATAGTGGAATATGATTTTTAGCTAATTGTTAGACATGCATCACTTCTTAAGTTATGTATGTTTTTATTTGTATTTAGTGTCTTTGTACTTGTAATGAATCTTTTTGTGGAGATATTGCTTGTGACCTCTACATCCTACATAAATAAGAGGAATTGTGATAAATGTCCTACCGGTTGTAGTGACTTTGATGCTAACTTTTGTTTTGATTTCATCCCCCAAGAATGAAGCATATTTTCACCAGTCAGTAAGTGGAGGCCTCGTCCCTTACTTTTGTCACGTGGAACTGGTGTAAAATCAATTAACGCCTTTTAAGGTTTGCAATTTTTTAACAGCTTCCTTCGTGTAATCAGATCAGTGCAAAACACCAAAACAGACGAAATGCATTAACACTATCGTCTCCCAGATGTAATAATAAGCAAACCAGCACTGTGTGTCCTCTGAGATCGAACACATCATGTTTGGTACACACAGATTAATTTACAGCTGGCGCTGGACTCCCACCTGCTGAGGGATGAAAAAGCTGTTTTAGTTTGACGCAGATCCCATCTCAATTGTTAAAATCCTCCTCCCTGTGAACCCAGTACAGTGATCCATTTTAGATCCAGTGATGAAGCCTCTTAATGCACAGAAGTAGGTGAATATTTTTGCGAGGTCGTACTTGATTGGACAGGACATCCAGGAGATTTGTTCAGGTTTAAGTGGCAGCTCAGTGTAAAGGTTGACCAAGCATGAAGGGCAGCGTATCCACGTTTCCTCTTTTTCTTTTTGGTCTATCAGCTGTGTCAGACAACAACAGGCTCAGGTGGCAGATATTACTTATTGGGGTTCATTACAAACACCTGAAACTGACCCTCTCTCACACACACAGTCACACGCATACACACACACACGCCACTGTAATCTCCATCCACTTAGATGAATCCTGCTTGATTATAAAAAAATCCTAATTGTAATGTGTAATTCTGTCTTTTTAAGACAATTTAAACAATTTATACTAGCTCACACATTTAAACATGCAGGTGCTGCTTGACTGTCGGCAAGTCTCCTCTCCAATTGTTGTAATCGGATCCTTCCTGTACTGTGAGAGGCAGTGTGGAAACACTATATTCAAAACATGATCATGCAGTCGAAGCCTTTCAGGGGATTATAAAGAATCTGGTGACGTTATCTGGAGGCGAGTTGTGCAGTTAACACCCGACAGCAGTTCTGCCAAACTGAGAGGAAAGTTTGTCATTTTATCCTAGATATTAAAAGAGCTCTCCACTGAGTTTCTGACTTAAAAACACGCAAGCGAGAGGCACAGTCGTCCTCTGATGTCTAGTGTCAACTGTAACCTTGAGATGAGACTGGGATGTTCTTTGATTTTGTGCTGCAGGAAACTGAAATTGTTGCCATTGTGTAGTCTGTTGCCAAATTCACTCATTAAATCAAAACAATGAGTTTTAATACTTTACTACAATACAATTTCATGGTCAATGCATGCACACAACTGACTTACTTCTGAAAATCTGTGTTGTTTGAGGGGAAAGAGTGCACGCTTCCACCGACTTGACTCTACATTGAAACCAGAGTCCATCACTAAGTCTTATCCCATTTGACAGCCCTGTCCTCATACTTAAATTGCTCTCCCCATCACCCAAACAAACACACACACACTGTACACACACAGCTTTTCCTCAGTGAAACTAAACTCAGCTGCAGCCGCTGTAGGTGTAGGTTTTCTCAGACGCTAAGTTGACAGTATAGTCACTGATATCCTCCAGTCGATCCCATCAGGTCGACAGTAAATACCTGGCCTGTTTAGGGGCCAGGAGATCAGGGGGTTCACAGGCAGTGTTGGTTTCATTGTCTGAAATGTGACATGAACGTGTTACTGGACGATGGAGGGTTCAGTGTCTCACTGGCATCTATGGTTTGTTTCCAGGGAGGCGAGCACTGCTACTACCACGGGCGCGTGCGAGGGCTGCCGGGCTCCTGGGCTGCTCTGTCCACCTGCCACGGCCTACGGTGAGTCCAGTACCGTGTCACTTAGAATCTCGTCTCAGTCAGGACCCAACGTTTGGTGTTTTTAAGTGGTTCTGACGTTCGAAGACTTGCTTTAAATTTGCATAAAACACATTCGACAGCTCATTAAGCATTGAAAAAAATCCATTTTCTTTTTTAGATGAGTAGAAAATTACCCGTAAAACAATTCAATGAATAGTTCGACATTTTGACAAGTAAGGCTATTTTCTCTCATGTCAAGAAAGCGAACAAGCATATTCCCCAAAACCTCAAAATATTACTTTTAAAATACAATAAATAATATCCTACAGCAGGGTTTTAAAAATGAGCAGAGTTCTTACTGCATTTACACAAGGTGCTGGTAGAGGCTAAATTAAAAGAACAACACAGACTCACACAAACATCCCCAGACAAACTGTAACATGCTGCTGTGTGTGTTTGTTTTCAGGGGGATGTTTTCTGACGGAAACTTCTCCTATGGGATTGAACCAGTTGGCAGTGGAGAGGTGAGTCCTAGCAGGGAGTATCAACTAGTATAAGGCAAGGCAAGGCAAGGCAAGTTTATTTGTATAGCACATTTCAACAACAAGGTAATTCAAAGTGCTTCACATAAAACCATTAAAAGCATCAAAACATAAGTCAAAAGAAAAGGAGATTTAAAAACAATTAAGAACATTCATTAAAACACAGTGTAAGACAGTTTCATAGTAAAATGCAGGAAATTGATTACCAGTATGGAAGACATTTAAAACATGACTCTCCGTGTTTCTGCCGCATGTTCTTCTGGTGTGGACGTCGACGCTATCTTAGTACAATGCAATTGTCACTGCAAAGTTGAGGTTCTTTATGCCTTAGGAAAACTTCACAAAACCTTTGACGTTTCTTTTATCCTTAGGTCAAAAACACTTAGAAAAACCTGTATGACGTTTCTTTTATCTTTAGTTCAAAAACACTTAGAAAAACCTGTATGACGTTTCTTTTATCTTTAGTTCAAAAACACTTAGAAAAACCTGTATGACGTTTCTTTTATTCTTAGGTCAAAAACACTTAGAAAAACCTGTATGACGTTTCTTTTATTCTTAGGTCAAAAACACTTAGAAAAACCTGTTTGAAATTCACGTATTACGTTATTAGAATATAGTTATTATTATATAGTATAAATAGTAGTAAACACACGCATATTAAATTTCTTGGCATCAAACTGAGGCAGTAACAGGGTTGTGACAAAAAAAAAAATCTCCCAAAAACTGGCAGCAATCGTTAACAAAATATGGTTAAACGTTACCCACAGTCTCACTTTCTCTGTCCAGTGTCAGTGACTTACCGTCAGTCCAGACAGTGTTACTCTATCGCTGAGCTGCTGTATGGAAGGTATTGAGTTGACACACAATCCACCACCACTGAAACACATCTCATGTCTCATATCTGAGGGAGACACACAAAGAGAGAGAGAGGAGAAATCTCAAATGAATGAATACAGAAGAAGCTTTTTAGATCTTTAAAAAAAGACTCTGATTTGATTGTAGAATAGATCTAGTATTAAAAAGAAATAGAAGTAAAGGAGAGTAACCAAAGGGAGTGGGGGAGAAAGTGTTTAGAGTGGAAGAGGCAGAGCTTTTTTTCCCCATTAAGAACCACGAGTAATCGAAGTACAGCTTTATTACATAGACTGGAGAGATGGATCAATAGCCTCCCAGCTCATCTTTAAAATCCTTCACTCCCTCCTCGGCTCTACCTCAGATGGCTCATTTTCATAAAGTATTCATCCCGAGCTCAAGTGCACCACAGTGTCCAGCAGTGTTATTGCCACTATGACAGCACAATGATTGATTCCTGATGCATCAGAGCACTTTCCTTCCCGTTGAACTATCTGCACTTCAGAGGACACGGCAGCGCTTTTTCACACAGAGAAGCTCAGGATGAGACGAGGTAATTTCTTCTTTTTTTTTTTCTAGGGAACCACTTTTTAAGTAATGACCAACCTGATAATGCATTGTATTATCTTGAATAGGTAAACTAGCCATTTCAAAGAGATGTATACACGATACATCACAACTTAAATAAAACAACTGTTTTATGCACGCGTTATTGAAAACGTATACAAATGTTAAATACTATATAATGTGATCCACTGTCTGCTGAGGTCTGACTAAGGTTTCCGTTTGGCTTGAGGTGAAGTTTTACTTAAATTCAATTTTCATATCTGTGTCTCTCTTTCCGGTTCAGACAAACATGGATGCTTAAGTTAAAATCTTCCAAAATAAGGAAGATGTGAAGAAGATTCAGGCAATTAAAGTTGCATTAAGTTGAGTCATTGTTTTAAAACAAGCTCAGGAAATAATTTCTAACGTAAAAACTCTTTTAAATCTTTTTTTCTCTAAACTCAGTGACATTCATTTTAATAAAGTAATGTCAAATAGTAAATCTCTCTCTCTCTCTCTCTCTCTCTCTCTCTCTCTCTCCCCACCCCCCCCCTCTGTCTGTCACTGTTTATGTTTTTTAAGGACGGCGTTCAGGAGCAGAACGACCACATTGTGTATCGTATGCCGGACATTGACCTCTTCCCACCTCCCTGTCCAGGTAGGACCACCGTAAAGCTGCACACCTGAGACTCCTCACAGTTACTTTTCCCTGCAACCAACTATTTTAGTCCCTCCTGATGCAATGATAAAGGTTTGACGAATACAAAATCCCTGTCTGGTTCAGCCTCTGATTCATTATCCTCAGTGACACCATACCTGCTGCGCAAATCCAGCTATAATACAAATTAAAGACTTCTCACACTGTCTTGATTCTGGCAAAACTTTGTTGTTAACAGATTAGATTTGATGAAACCCGGCAGGACGCAGCTTGTTACCGATGAGCCAAAAGGCTGCTTGCCGCTACTTGTTTGAAGACGACATGTTCAGTCTTGTCCTTGACATTGCATGGATCTAAAACAAACAAGTGTTATGTAATGCAAGTTTTGGTTGCTTTTTTCTCTCTCTCTCACACACACACACACACACACACACACACACACACACACACACACACACACACGCACACACTGCAGTGTACAGCGTCCTCCTCAGGTTGTCCAGCTGCCCTCCTCGCCCTTGCACTAAATGTCTCATTTGGCTGCCTCTTTGTTACCTCTCCTCTTTGTCCCTGACACTCCTCCTTCCTGTTACCCAACCCCTACCGTTCCTGCCTCTTCTCCCCCCTCTCTCTCTCTCTCCCTCCCATTTGGCCAGTTATATTCTCCCCCTTCCTCCTCTCTCCTCTGCCGGCTGTGTAATATTGATTTCTTCTGCAGATCAGTAGACTAAAATACATAGTTGCATCCATCCCTGGACTGATGACTAGCCACTTTTACTCTCACTTACTCTGTGCATGTGTGTGTGTGTGTTTGCCAGGGTGCTCCGTGAACAGCACTGAGCCCGAGGGGCCTCCAGACGGTGAACTGAAGGATGGAGACGACTGGTCTGAAGAGGAGGAGCCTGTTTTTACAGAACTCTTGAGACGCTCAAAAAGACAAGTCAGTTTTCAGACCATTCTCACAACACACCTCCATGTACGCAGACAGACGGCCCGCCAGGAACATGTCGCATCATTTACACAAAGTGTCACCATGAGGGAAACATCAGAGTTGAGATACGCAAACCCAATTAATATTTTACAGAGACGTCTGTCAGATGATGCCAAATTTCCACACTAATACTGACGGCTTGTCTCAGCTTTCATGCTTAATAAGATCAGTAAGAAAATGGAGAGGGGTGTCGTACATCTGCAGGAGCTTTCTAAAACCTGAGAATATTACTCGACTGATACCAACTGATTCAGTGTTGATCATTCTTGTACGACACATTTCTAATGTAAAGCATATTGAGGGTGATTGGTTAGGCCCTGCTGCATCCATTTTGACCCTAGACGTCAACATTCATTTCTGGTTTCTGTCTGTTCTCTTCTCACTGGCTTTAAATGGGCTGAGCTCAGTTGAAACATGTGTCTGTCTCATACTTGGGTGCACCAATCAGAATTAACATTTGATACGGTTGTTGGGTTGTTTGCTTATTTTGCCATTGCTTCACAGTCCTGATGAAGCAGTGTTTAAATCTTACTAAATGATACCTGACTATGTTTATTTGTCACTTATTTAGTCATGAACAGTCAATGCTACCGAGAAAAAGATTAGAAGTTTTCACAGGCTTTCAAGGTAGTTTTCTTTCTCGTTAGACTCCTAAAGTCATTGGATACAGAAGCTGCAAATTATGTTTTCATTATTCTGCTTATTGAAAGAATGTTGTGTTTCCCTCTCAAGGACAAAGACTAGAGTTTCACAAGCATTAGCGCGCGTGCATATTGTGTATATGTGTGTCTGTTCATCCTGTGTGAAGGTGATTATGACAGCGGACTCAAAGGTCTGGCTGTGTGGATTTCGTTTGCCCCCTCCAGGTGCGGCGAGGCCAGCGCACCGTCCAGACTGAGACCAAGTACGTCGAGCTGATGGTGGTCAACGACCATGAGCTGGTAGGTGTGAAGCTTTTTCTTTTCCTTATCTCTGTAAGTGCTGCGTGAAGGCATTAATAAGAAGCGAGCGTGACTTTCACTAAAATAGGGATTTTAAGATAAGACGGCACAGAACAAAGATGAAAGGCGGTGACGCAGTAACGTTTCTCTCCTCTTGTTAGTTCGTGCAGCTTCGTCGGTCGTCCACTCAGACGAAGAACTTTGCCAAAGCGGTGGTGAACATGGCCGACGCGGTGAGTGGAAACACTGTTGAGGAGTTGACTGTGATCTCCCTCTTCCTATCATCTTTTATTTTTTTTTTTAACATGGCGCCCCTTCATAGTGAATCTATTATAGGGAGTCTCTTGAGATTACTAAGGGCAGTTGCCACAATTCAGAGCTTTGTTCTCTTGCAGATGAAACTTTCCTGAATGGAACAGCTGCCATCATCACTTACCGGTATCCACAAAAAGCCAACAAGCTGTTTTACAGTTTCTTTTATTTTTAACCATCTTTTCTTAAATGTCAAATATTTGCTTTCATCGATTGAATCCTCATCATTTGACAGAGTATTTTACATGACTAATTTGAATGGCTATTTCTTTTTTCGTCCATTCGATGTGTTGTATGATGACCCGTTTATGTGTATGTGGCCATGTATAGCACCGGCATGGCAAACCCTTCACCGACAAACACAGTGATGCTGGTTTCCATGGCAACCGACTGCTGCTTGCCGTCTCCCACTCGCACGTCTAAAGTAGAGACGGATTCTACTGTCTCCATCATCTGCAATATTTATCTCCCAGTTAACCCCTTCGGATCTGAATCTTTTCCACGACCAGGAAACTCCCGATAGATGGAGAGAAATGGGGCTAAGAGGACACTTCTGATTATTCACACGTTTATCCTTTAATTTGAACTTAATTATGATTCATTGTTCTTTCAATCCTTTCTGTTGTAATGTGTTGTAATCGGTTGTTGCTTCAATTGTTCTGAGAGATGATGGTAGGAGATACATTTTCCGAATGTGTTTTCTCCTTTTGATGTTTCCAGATCTACAAGGAGCAGCTCAACACTCGCATCGTCCTGGTGGCCATGGAAACCTGGTCTTCTGAAAACAGGATATCCGTGGGCGACGACGCTTTGCTCACCTTGCGCGACTTCATGAAGTACAGGAAGGAGAGCATCAAGGAACGCCCGGACGCCGTTCACCTCTTCTCGTTAGTTCAAGCGCCTGATTGTAGTCGGTGGTCGTGTTTTTATCTCTTCATCTTCTCTGTCTTACTCTTCATTTTATCAGTCTTCGTCATCTTCGTTTTCTTCTCTGTCTTCTTCGTCTTCATTTTATCCGTCTTCTTCGTCTTCGTCCTCTTCATCTTCTTCTCTGTCTTCTTCTTTTTCTTCTTCTCTGTCTTCCTCTCTGTCATCTGTCTTCTTCTTCCTCCTTTTCTTGTTTCTCTTCTGTCTTCTTCTGTCATCTGTCTTCTTCTTCCTCCTTTTCTTGTTTCTCTTCTCTGTCGTCTTCTTCTTCTTCTTCTTCTTCTTCTTCTTCTTCTTCTTCTTCTTCCTTTTCTTGTTTCTCTTCTCTGTCTTCCTCCTCCTCCTCCTCCTGCGCCTATTATTAAGTTTCTCTGTCTTCCCCACAGTGGGAGGACGTTCATGGGCAGCCGCAGTGAGGCAGCCTACATTGGGGGCATCTGCTCAGTCACTAGAGGTGGAGGCATCAATGAGGTGAGACTTGTGTCCCTTACTTGGATTAGATTAGAGAGATTAGCAACAAATCATTGTGTTGTCCAATGAACTTCATGAAGATGGATATTTACAGAAGTAATTAGTCATTCTCATGAGAACTCAGGCCGGTCTCTCTTCCCTCTAGTCGATATCATTAACTTGATTTATATGTGTGTCTTCAGTATGGCAGTGTGGGTCCCATGGCCATCACATTGAGTCAAAGCCTTGGCCAGAACATTGGCATGCTGAGAAACAAAGAGCGACTGGCTGCAGGTGAGACTAACATACAGCAGATATCGGTTGAGATCTGACACAAGGAGTCACGGGAGGACAATCTCACTTGACATGATTCAGAAACACAGACTTAAAAAGGCAATTTGTGATACAACCTCCTTACTTTAGATACTGGATTTAGCCTTACATTCCTTCCTGCAGTATTCACGTATTTGAGCAAGGCATCTTCAGGTTGTTCCAGATAACATTCTAAATTGAATTGCTGTTATATCTAGAAATCTGTCTTTTACAAACAGAGTGCAAAGCTTTTATACAGCACTCCTTTGACTTTCCACGGAGAATGTGCTGATTGTATTACATTTATCTCAGATGAAAAGAAAACTGCTCCCTCAAGCAGTCAGATCACAGTGTTGCAGAAACACGTTTTTTGTTTGTAGTCATCAACTGCCTTGACAACAGAAATATTGTGTGTGTGTGTGTGTCCAGGAGACTGCAGGTGTCCAGACCCATGGCTGGGCTGTATCATGGAGGACACAGGGTATGCACCTTTTCATTTAGAATCAGTGAATCAAGTCACCTGTAGCACACTAAGCAATACTTCTCAAGCAAAACAGAAGTCTGTGGCAACAAAGACGGACATATTTCACACCTAATCATATTTATTTTGTCAAATTGAACCGACAAGTTGTGTCATTTGTTTTATTTTTCAGGATGAGTATGAAATGTAGCTTGTAAAAGTACCAAACTCCATCTGTGTAAACTATTAGCATCATTTTTGGTTGACAGGTTTTCATATTTATTCAGACTTTTGAAGGCTTTAGCAATATTGCAAATGTTGCCAACAAATGGCAATGAGAGATTTCTGTTTCTCTTTTTTTGTCCTAATTAGTTACTACCTGCCCAGGAAATTCTCTCGCTGCAGTATAGATGAGTACCTGCGATTCCTCCAACAGGGAGGAGGCAGCTGCCTCTTCAACAAGCCCAGCAAGGTGAGAGATGGTCGGTCATCATCCTCGATTGTTCTTCCCAAAGTTAAATTGGTTTGAATGTATTTTCATTGTCCGCTCTGGTGATATGTATTGTTTTACTCTATAGTTACCCTGCTTATGTTTCTTCTCCTGCAGTTGTTTGACCAACCAGAGTGTGGGAATGGATTTGTGGAGCTGGGAGAGGAATGTGACTGTGGAACACTCGTGGTGAGCACATTTGAATTAACTACTTTTATATTGCTTGTCTTATACACAGAGTATTCGGGCTGATTTTAACCCATTGGTTTAATTCAGCCTTCAACCTAGTTGGAAAAGCCAATACTTACAGTAACAACTTGTCACATCTTTTTCCAATCTTTGTCCAGAACATTTCAGTTTAAATGGTGCTGCATTTATGATCTTTAACGGGAGGAGAGCCTCCAGTTTAAATACATTTTCTTGACATTTTTCAAAGGAAATGCTTCTCTACTGGGGACAATATTCAGCTCACAGCCCTCTGTCGTTGCAGTTTGTCAGATTGTAGTTGGATTGTAAGTGTAGTCAGTTATGCGAGTTCAAAAAACCTTGACACTCGCGATCTACAGACATGCCATGAACATCTCTTACCCATAGGAGTGTGCACGGAGTGGAGCCAACTGCTGTAAGAAGTGCACCCTTACCCACAATGCCATGTGCAGCAACGGGCTCTGCTGCAGGGACTGCAAGGTGAGCTGCTTTGATACAGCACTTTAACCGGAGCGTTTGTTGCCGTTTCTCAAGGCCCCGATGGACTATTTATCCTCCCACCTGCTCAGTTCCACCCCCGTCATGTCTTTCTTTTTTTCCTTCCGTCTTCTCCTGTGGGTGTTCGTGACAGTACGAGCTGAGAGGGGTGACGTGCCGTGAAACTGTTAACGACTGTGACATCCCTGAGACCTGCATGGGAGACTCCAGCCAGGTAAAATACATGCCGAAAGAATTTAGACATCTGAAACCGCCCACCGTGATGGACTGATACAGATAATATTCTCTCTCTTTCAGTGTCCTCATAACGTCCACAAACTGGATGGCTACATCTGTGAAGCTGGACAGGTAAAGTCATGCGAGTTGCTAAATGTTTGTTGCTGCTTCAGGTTGTTGCATTTAACAGAACACATCTTCTGTCCTCAGGGTCGGTGCTATGGAGGTCGTTGTAAGACCAGAGACGGCCAGTGCAGGACGCTGTGGGGCTACAGTAGGTTTGGATTGGATATTGAGCTTGATTTCTAAATGATCCATGGCCCTTTGATGGTTAAAATGTCATGGCCCACATTTAGAATCTTTTATATTTTCTGAGAAGAGCTTCCATTAAAGCAAGGCCATTGGTTGTCGTACGAGTGAAAGACTCTGTTCTCTCTTCTCAGACTCAGCCGACAGGTTCTGCTATGAAAAGCTGAATTCTGAGGGCACAGAGAAGGGAAACTGTGGTCCGGACTCCAGTGGTCAGGGATGGGTGCAGTGCAACAAGCAGTGAGACAACAGCATTGGCTTCATTAAATACATATTGGATACATGCACTTGTTTTTTTGCTTTATTAAATCTCATATTAGTTGAGTTTTTCTCATTATTAAATAGTTTTTTTTCGTCTCCATCAGGGACGTCCTGTGCGGTTTACTGCTGTGCACCAATGTGACAGATAAGCCGAGGTTTGGTGAACTTCAGGGGAGGCTCACCAGTCTGACCATCCACCATCAGAACCGATACCTGGACTGCAGGTAAGGCAGCTTTTCTTGTGCTGCTTGGTTTGTTTAAACAGCAATTTGAAGGATTAAACAATTACAGTAGGCTGCCTAATATCATTTGTATTCGCTACATTCAAAAAAGGCGACTGCATTTGAATTTGTGGATCTTGCATTATTGTTTAGGCAGTCACGAATGAGTGATTATATGTGACCATCTGACCTACAGGGGCGGCCATGCAGTGCTGGATGACGGCTTGGATATGGGCTATGTGGAGGATGGGACACCATGTGGGCCAAACATGATGTGTTTTGAGCGTCGCTGCCTCCCCGTCACCACCTTCAACCTGAGCACCTGCCCGGGCTCCTCGTCCTCACACATCTGCTCCGACCACGGGGTGAGTGTGTCACTGAGTTTTGCCGCTGGAAACGAAGGTTTGTGGGTAATAAACGAGGAAAACGATATTGACGCTTCCACTCAATTATTTTTGTCTTTTTGTTTCGCAGACTTGCAGCAACGAGATAAGGTGCATCTGTGATCCGGACTACACTGGGAAGGACTGTAGTGTGGTTGACCCGATCCTCATCCCCACACCGGCAGACCTAGAGAAACACAGAGGTGACTCCACTGAGCAGTTAGCTCCACATAGTCCGTTCAACAGGCGGAACAGTTTCAGCTGTTCCGCACTGAAATAACCTGCTGTGACATGGAAATATGCACAAAAACTAAAGTATTCATGTCAAGTACAACTTGTTCATACAGACTGGTTTGGAAGCTTTCATCTTCATTCAAGAACAATTCAGATCTCTTCTTTAGAGAGAGTATATAAATAAAGGGTGTAGGACATGGGGAGGAAGGATCTCTTAACACCAAGGAGTCATCATAACATGTTCTTCTACTTTCTCATGTTGGAAAGTGTTTTGGGTCACATTGAACATCACTTTTTGATGCTTTACAGTCAGAGATACAACATAATATAACCATTTTTGGTGCTCGTCACTCTTCCCCCCCCCCCCCCCCCCCCCTCTCACTGGTTGACTCCTTCACTCCAACAGGTCCCAGTGGCACCAATATCATAATAGGCTCGGTTGCTGGTGCAATTCTGGTGGCAGCGATAGTCCTGGGGGGCACTGGCTGGGGATTTAAGTACGTAAGAGCTCTGGCATGTCTCCATCTGTGTGTTCCTGCTGTGTTCCTCTGTCAGCTGACACACGCTGCTGAACGCTCCTCTGCTTGTTGTCTGATCCATACTCGCCACCAGAGAGCATGTGGGTTTATTATTGATGCTGGTGGACGTGCGGGCGACGGGTTTCCGTCTGTGGGTTTTGTTAGAGAAGGAGAGCGTTAATGATCATACTTACAAACCCTCGTTAGTCATTTGTCATAGCTGGTAAGCTCTTTGATGGCATGAGATGAATGGCAGGAGCTTCACCACTTTGCTATATATATGTATCTGTAAGACTTTATGTGGGCTGTAGAAGCTACATTTATATTTATATATATATATATATATATATATATATATATATATATATATATATATATATATATATATATATATATATATATATATATATATATATATATATATATATATATATATATATATATATATATATATATATATATATATATATATATATATATAATGAGCTGAATACTAGACAAGTGCTGAAACAGTCCGTCAAATAATCATCAATCAATTGACAGAAATAGATTAATCATTTTGAGTGGTTTTTTTTTGGCAAAATTGGCTCACATTTTCAAATGTAAATAGTTTCTGGATTTCTTGGTTTTCTACGATAGTAAAGTATATATTTTTGGGTCAGTCAGACGAACAGGACCCCATGGTGAAGACGCCACCATGTCACCCTCATTGTGATTTGAGTATCTTTTGGGTTTGGCACGGACGTCGCTTTGCTCTCTGAGATATTACTCATTATTTCTGGATATTTCATAGACTCAATGATTATAATTGATTTGTCAAAAACAGAGTAAAAACAGCTTTAAAGCTATGTAGGTTTCCAACAATCCCAAATAAATATATCATAATAGATTAACAAACTCTTTCCATGTTCTTCTCCGCACGACTGAATCTTTTTTCTGCAGTCATGTAGCTTTGCTGTGGCATGCCTGCAGGATGCAGATAAACTAAAATGCTTGTCTACGTCTGTAGTCTTTTTCTCATGTCTGTAATCTCATGATTTATTTGGATGGATAGATGCTTCAGACGTCCTTGATAACAAAAGATGACGGAAACTTTAAATGCCTCTTTAATGCTTTGCTTTTAAGGCCTTGTGTTCGTTGCATGTTGTTCTGCTTTCACTCTGCTTCTTTGCGCATATGAAACAGTTGATAGTCTTACCTGTCTTTCTACTTCACTGTCTGTTTTGTCTGCTCCCTCCATCTTGTTCCTGCCTCACTGCGATTCCAGAAACATCCGAAGAGGAAGGTACGACCCCACCTTTCAGTCCTGATCTTAAAACGTTATCAGAGTCATCCATCACTGTTCATTATGTAAAACATAATGCCATTTGTTTTATAGGAATCCTCTGCTTCTTTATCAGCTGAGCAGCTTTAAAGATATTTCTAATCCAATACAGTTTTCATCTGCTTTTACGGCCTTATTTTTCATCTTTCACACATTTGTATCTCATGTTTATTTGTATAGGGACTAGTATATAGACTCATACCGCAGTATTTATATAACCTATGCTAGTTTGCAGTCTTCTTCCATATATGGGCCTTTAAAATACACAAAACATAACGCAGTTTTAGTATTAGGAAACATCGCTAACTCCTAAATAAATCGTAGTTTGCTTTATTATTATTTGTACTGCATGTCCCCTCACTAACTTGGCTGCCATTTCTAGAATATAGCTGCAGTGTCGACTTTGTAAGACTTTCAATAATAAAATTGAACTCCTTTTAAGTTTTGGTTATTTTTTGTTATGATTTTATGATCTTTCTGCATTACAGCTGCAATGATTAGTCGATTCATTATGTCAGTCAGCAGAAAATTAGTCTGCAGCTATTTTGATATTTTGATTATTCATTATTCATGCAACATGTCAAACATTTAATGGTTCCAGGCTCTAAAAAGTGAGAATTTCCTTGTCTTACAGTAAATTGAACGTCTTTGGTTTTTGACAGTCAAAACAAGACATGTGAAGATGTCACCTTGTGCTCTAGACATGGTGATGGGAATTTGTAACTGTTTGGTGATGTTTAGCTGACCAAACAGGTGATTAAATGAAGTTCCAGTTGCAATTCCAGTCAGTCTTTTCCATGTTTTAATTCGTCTTTGCTTTCCTGACGGTTCTCTCAGATTCCTCAATGTTTGTCTTTCTCTTCACCCTCCTCCTTTTATCTTCCCCTCATCTTCTTTCCTCTTTTCTTTCCAGATCTTCGTGAGTTTGAGTTGTATCTCTTCGCTGTCCTGTCTTCCTTACACGGTGTCCAGTCCGCTCTGAGGATACAAGACAAAGATATCTTCCACTTTTGATCCCTTTTCTGTTTCCTTTTCTGATTTCATGAACGCTGTCTCCTGTGGTATTCTCCTCCTGGGAAGCCTCATTACTCTTTGTTTAACTGCAGTATGGAAGTTGCCATCAGATCTGAAAGACTGTCGGGGGTTTTCCCGGTTCCAAATGTTCGCTTTGGTGTCACGCTCACTTTTTATTTCCACTTCCAGGACACACAGACACACACAGCCCTTAACTGAAGTGTGTTTACTGAACTCTTCGCTTAGATTTTCCCTTCCACTGGTTACAGCTGATATTCTGCCATATCGACTGTTATTGTGTTTTACCCCTTTAAGTAATGTACTACTTCTAGTCTGGACTTTTTTGGGAAGTCTTCTGTTTTGAAAGATATTTAACCTGGTGGAGAACACCACCACCTCCTCTCAGTGGTGTGACTTTAACTGCAATAGAAGTGAAAATAACAAAATAGTGAATGTCGACATTTGATCAGTCTAGATGAGGGTTATTTTGTGTGCTAGGCCTTTACATTCCACGGTAATAGCCATACTTTCTCTTATGCTGCCGTTCATTATCAAACAGTAGTCCATCCTAAATCAACGCTTCTACATAATATGCATTAATGTATGAATGTATAGTTCAGGCCTGCAAGGAAGCTAGTTGTGTCTCTTTACTTCAGTTGCACATGTAAACACCAGATGTTTTATCCCGCTGTACAATATGTAATCTATATGCAGCCAATATGCTGAACATGGGTGCTGATGTACAAAGTGTATCATAAGGTTGACTCGTTAAGACAGCAGTGACTCACTGCCGCTCTGAATGAAAGCACAAGTCTGGAGAGAGAAGACTCTTCCTGCCTCTCAGCGTAAAACTGCTCATTTTGAAGATTTAATTCCAGAGAGAAGATTTGAATCTTTGCAGTTTAGTGAAGTTTGAGCTCCTCTGGTTTTCCACAGTTTGTGGGATGCCTGATCATTTGGGTCACGGAGAAAGACGTGTGAGTGTTGTATGTTTCATACATGCCTCTAAGAGATTTTCAAGCTGCAAAATTATGAAATAGTTCCCAGATTTCCAAAAAATTGATTTGACACAAGATCTCACTCCATATTATGTTCATAGATTATAATCTGGCTTCTATGAGCTCAGTCAAGCTGCTGAGGTAAAACTAGAAATGAAAAAAATATGCTTTGTCTCTAAATGCCGTTAGATAATTGAATTCTGACTGACCAGATCAACAAGCAATAAATATGTACATTTCATGAATAATGTCAGAAACATGTTCTCCCGTAGAAAAAAAAAAAAGTCTTATTCTGCTGCTTTCATGTGCATCACTCTCTCCGTCTATCCCTTCTGGACTTCGGAGAATCTTAAATCAGGTTTATTGTGGTTATTATGTACAAAGACTCCTTTACACTTTGCATTAAAATGTGTCTCGTATCTATATCTGATTTAAACTGAATGAATGCCCCAGTATTAATATGCATTTCCAGTGACCACAGTGAGATCGAATCACCCAAAAAGCATTTTACTGCTGTTGGTGTAAAGAGGGTATTTGTTTCACTAAATAACAATAAGGAGCTGCGCAATCGCACAGGTGCCACAAGAGATGATCCGAGTTACACTGCCAGTAAACTTACAAAAGCATTCAAGGAATACGTTGACATTTTCTCTGCTTCTGAAATTGGACACAATTTAAAAAAAAAGAAGATCCTAACGATGTTCCTTACTGACTAAAATGAGTGCAGTTAGTCATGGAAATAGATTTTTGAAGACTAAATGCTGAACTTATTTTGACTTTAAACAGCAGTTAATTTTCTCAGAATTTAAAATGTCAGTGGGTAGCCCTTTAATCGTACTAAAACGCTCTTTATGCCGTATGCACGCTGTATAAAAATCTAAAACTCAAGGACAGACTTGGCTGAAAGCTCAGGTTTACCGCCACTGTTTGAGATCACACATTGTAGTTGGACTCACCGTTCACACAGGGAAGTAAACAGTTTATTCCCACAGGAAGGTGACCAGTATTAGCTTAGCCTATAATGTAAATACTCATATTATTGTATATTGAAATATATATTAAATCATATATGAGTAACGGTGACCATGTGTCTGTTGTGCAAATCCTGTTTTAACAAAGTACTTTTGCAGGATGCTTGTTGTCTGAGTCGGTGAGAAACCCGGTGATGAAGAGTTAACTTTAACTGTCTTGTAGTTCTTCCTACTTATGAATCAGGATGTATTTGTAAATATTTGCTGGGCCTCGGGGATGTTTCTACAGGGTTTGTTGAGGACTGTAATGAGATCTGTTTATCTGTGCCTCTCGCAGTATTAACCAAAGTATTTTCATAAAAGTACAAACTATATTCATGCTTAGTTTGCCAGAAGAAGTATTAAAAACAGCAATGCAGGAGCTCAACACAATGTTTCGCTTATCTATATGGTAATAAACAGTATTTTAGTCGAGCTGATGAAATGTTTTGTCAAACTCTAAGGTTTTATTGACTCTTATTTCTTAAGAAACCAAGATTAGATGGATACAAATGAGAATAATTCTAACATACGACAGAAGAGGACATGGAAGTGAAATGAGACCTGCTCTTTCTTGTCACCGGCTCTGATATTACTGACTGATTAATCACTGACATTTTTCAGATCTACCGTTCTATTAAATTCTCACACTCGGCTCTCTTCAGACATTCGACTCCCCGGCGTCTCCTTTGCCCTTCGGCTGTCTCCACTCAGCGTAGATGGACTCCTCGTAGTCTCCCATCCCTTCAAACTCAACATCGGGAGACTCGGAGGAAAAAAGTGCAGCTTCCTCTGATCCAAAAAAATCCTAAAGAAAGAAACCCAAAATTATTTATGACGACATTTACTCTTAGAGGTGTTTATTTAAAGTTTCCATGAATGTTTTATACAAGTTGCAAACAAACATCCCACTCGTTAGGTTTTTAAAGGACGTATCTCAATGCCGTCATTTCAGTTTTCTTTATTCCAACATAACGCCTTCTTTTCATGTCACTGAAGAACAGCAGCGCTCCTCAGTCATTCTAAGAAGCCGCAATGTTTTTTCTTCCTAATTTTTGGAAAAAGTCACAAGTGTATGCTGTAGTTTTTATTTAATCTTACCTCATCATTTAACTTGAAGTACTTCTCTACAGATGTCAGCATCTGCTTTAGAGTGACAACATGGTTGTAGTGTCTTAGAGCCTCCTAGTTAAACATTGACACATTGAACAGAGATTAGTGGCTTTCACACCGTACACAAATAGATTTTTGTCAATTAGATTAGATTATGTGATGTTTCCTCTCACCATCCTGGGTGTGAAGTGGTCGTGCTGAAGGCCCCACTGCTCACTGTAGGCTTTATAGTACTGCAGGTTCTGCTCCATGACCTGGTCCTCTGGTTCAAACAGGAAGTAGCTGTAAGCACAAGGCAACGCACGGCGGCCGTCGTTCACTGGTCGGAGAAAAAAAACAAACGGGTGAGTGTTGACTATCATTTAAGAACAGTGAAGGAAAGCTCGGTTGCAGTTGTACACTTACACTTATAATAGGCATACTGGAGGTAGTGGTACATAGTGGCCACTAATTTTTCCACAAAATAGCCACCAACGTTAGGCATCAAGTTTTCTTCACACTTCAGTTTACAGTGTAATGCGCCAACACACACTTCTGGAAAAGCAGAGCAGAGATTATTTATTATTTCGTAAGAGTCAATACATTAATGACAAAAATAAGCTTTTACATATACAAGTCCTGCATTCAAAACTGTAATTAAGTAAAAATACAGAAGTATCATTCGCAAAATATATTAAGATATCAAAAGTGAAAGTCCTCATTCAGCATGAAAAAGCACAAAATGAGTAAGAGTCTACAGAAAACTAAATCTACTAAGACCACAACAACCGATTAGCTGACTCATCGACTGGGGCAGCCCGAGTAAAAGTACAATGTTTTCCTTCCAATTCCTTCAGAAAGATCTCATTTTATATCCGATTTTGTTTTTCATTTTTTGAGTCCTCTGTGTTTTCTGTTCATTTTATACTATTTTTAAAAAACGGCATACCAACCTGCTATGACTGCATAGAAGTCACTGTGTGGTGAAAGTTGATTGATCCCTTCGCAGTCTGCCTGGCAGAGATCATACTCGTGGAGGTAGAGCCTCAGAGCTTCCTCCATCTGTTCAACGCTGCTGCTGTAGTCGCCTGAATTGCTGAGTTTCACTCCTCTCAGGAAGGAGGCCTAGAAATGAAATGATTCATCCATTTTTTTCACTTCAGAAAATCAGTTGGGAAAACCTTTGTTGCTGATGTTATAGTGTTAAGCAGTGTAACTCTAGTATTATGTATTATACAGAGAAAGTATTGTGAATGACAGACGCCAGGTTGTCCTCACCTCGTATGGCTGTCCTTCGCGGTCGGTGAGGTAGCCGCTCAGGTTGTACTGGCTCTTGTACTCTTCCATCAGCTGGTGCATCTCCTGGTCCTCGGGGTTCTTCTGGAGGTACGTGTAGGCACACGGGACGGCCCTCTGCAGGTCATTCAACTGGGAGTAAAGCACAGAATTTCCCCAGCTGTTGTTTGGAAGACTAGTGACGTATAGAATAAATATTTTCTTTATTGTGTCCTGTAACTGGCAAGAATGCTACAAGTTTACAGTCAAATATAGGAGCCAAGATTATGAAGTATGTTAAACACTACAAATACTATTTAGATGGTTATTTTGGGACATGTAGTCCTTGTTAGTTTGAAGTACAGCAGGACGAGTGATCATAAAGGTCCTAAACCAGATCCAAAGTACTGAACCCTGCCAACTGACCCAACAGGACACTTTTAATTAATACACCAGCCTCCAAGACACAACTGAGGATGCAATCTTCCAATTAATTGTTTCCTCCACAGGTACCTTTGCTGAGTTGTATTTTGTTGCTTGTCATTTAGTATAATCCTAATAATTCTATAGTAATTTCCAGCTGCCATTGCTCATATTGCTAGTCATCCCTGGAGTCCCTTTTACGATACTTTCAGATCCTCTGGTTTAATGGAACACAACTAAGGTCTCAATTAGGTCCTCAGTTATTACATTGCCTTGAGTTTTCAAAGTTGAACATCTTTCAGGGGTGATGTTATAAATAAGGCTGTGCTGTGTTGATGTAAAGTGTCTTGGAACATAGTGTGTCTCACCCTGGAGTAAGCAAAGTGCAGGTATCTGTAGGGAGTCCTTCTGCTGAAGTCTTCCAGGATGTCACTGCTGGGAGGAGTGAGCTGCAACGCGGGGAAATGCACTCTGCACTTCTCCTGACAGGACGCTCTCATCATAACGTGCCAGTAGACTTGGAGGTCCTGGTTTCCTGTGAAGGACGGTTCTTTATGTTTGGTACTATTACAGTGCAGCGTGCAGTATCTCACACTGTCTTTAAGAAGCCGGCGCAAACGCAAACTCAATTCCAAATATTCGATGGATTCAGTCCACTTTTCTGCTGCGTAACGGTCCAAAGCCAATCCATACGCAGTTGTAAGGGGCATGAGGTCCTCGGTGGGGACATTTCTGAAATTGTAGTTTTCATATTGCGCGGCTGTCGTAAGAACACAGGTCAACCACAGCAACGTCAACAACGCGTCTCCTTTTACGCAAAATGCAACCATGATAAGATAATATCTCACATATTAGTCCGCGTCTTCCGTCTGCGCCTGTTGGTTACGTGTGTGGTGGTCTGCTGAAGTGCTTAGGGGTCTCAGGGAATTCCGGGATTGGGCCTTTCAGAATTACTGTCTCGGGTTTCTCAGTGTAGCTCAACAGCTGTCACTGGTTCTTTATTTGGCACAGGAATAAATACGTGCGTAAAAGTGACCGCTTGTGCATTGTTGTCTTATTTGTTCTGGTGTTGTTGAATACTCACTCATGCAAATGCGATTAGTAAAGGAGCATTAGATGAGATTTATAAACTTAAATCCAATAGTTGTGAATGATAATCTTCTAGGGGTTTATGATATGACAATTGCATGTTCTGTAGCGTAATATAGCGGATTATATATAGCTAGAAATTGTTGTCAGCAGTTGTTTTGCCCTCAATAGTTTGGGATCATTACATCTATTGTGTCTTCTCCTATAAGGCCATATTGAGATGTCTTAAACTAGGAAACAAATCAAAGATGTGGATGGAGTTCGGACGTTTTGTGCATCGTGTTGTACATTTTCACGGCATTAATGGAAAAGATAAAACTTTGGGGGCTCTCAGGATACTTTACGGCTCAGATACGCTGCTGGTCCAGGGAGGCGGACCTCTCTGCTGTCTGCGGCTGTGCCGAAGAACCCAACAGAATGGGCAACTTTCCCTTCAAAATAAAAGCGAAAAATGGGCAATTTAAAAAACCCAGAAAACACGGATCTAGTCACACTAATCCACTTAAAAATAGTCACACATTAAAAAGATTGCATACCATTATAGGAAATGTGTTTATACGATTTGAATTGGAAATACAAGCAACGTTTTGAGTAGTTCTGTTCAACCCCTTCTGTTGTGATCTTATTTTTAAAGGAAGCGGTGCTCTTTTATTATTGGGGTTAACTTGACTGAGGCGCTTCCCATTTCCAACTCCGACATTCCTTCCCTCTGGTAAAAACTCCTCACTGCAACCTGGAGATTGTCCACGTTTACAACATTCAGACGCCGCTACTCTGCTCAACATCTGCAACCTCGGCCCTCTGCGTAAAGAGTGCATACGGCTCTAGGCCTCACATTTATCTATTTTGTTGCTATTCTTTTTATTTATTTTTTATTGGTTTGAATCCCTCTAACTTATTTGACCTTATTCTGCAAAGATGTTTGCCTGCTGCATTTTCTTTTTCCTACTTACTACGTGGTCTCCCGTGGAGTGCAATCCCAGTCCTACGGTAGGAGATGTAGTCGTGGACAGACACTTCATCCCTCAAATCTGTGCAAGAGAAGCGAAGGTGGGAGATTATGTTCGCTATCACTACAACGCCACATTTGTCGACGGGAAAACATTTGAGTCGAGGTAAGTTCGTTCATTTTATCTGAAATTCTGAATTGATTCATATTAGTTTAGTTTCTTTGCTTTCAGAGTTGGTTATAATGCTGCAGAGGCCATGAAATCGGATGCAAAGTTTGGTTAGGCTTTAGTTTTTCTTTTTTCAGAAATGTAAAAAATGCTCAGATTTACACGTCAAGATAAATCTGCAATAGCATTAATACATTCTCTACACAAATGAAGTGGTTTTCCTTCCATAGTTCAGGCCTACATCCTCTTAAAGTTGACCCACTTCTGACATTTTCTGTTTTTTGACAACCTTTTGGTTTTCTTCACAGCCATCAGACAGGGGACGCGAAGGTGGGCCTACTCGGGCAGGGCCGGCTCATCGCTGGAGTTGACAAAGGTCTGCAGGGCATGTGTGTGAATGAGCGCAGAACACTCACCGTGCCCCCCCACCTGGCCTATGGAAGCACCGGTTCAGGTAAATGCAAATCTCTGTTGGAGCTCGTTGGTGCGCAAGCAGCAGTTCATATTTGAGATTCCAGGTTGGCCCCAGACCTTGAGGGGCCCTGAAGGCTCCAGGTTGTCTATGTGGCAGCTACTTAGTAGCTATGTTTATTCACAGATTTGTATGGTAATATTTGTATGTCATTTTATTACCTTTTTATATTTCAGTTGATATTATGATGCATATTCATAAACACATTTGTGTCTTGTCAAATTACAGCAGCTGATATATATACATCAATTTCATGGCAGTTTTCCAGCAAAGAAATGTTGGTTTCTGAGGCTCAGCGGGGGACCACAGCTCCGGGCCTCCGGGCCCCCTGCCGCTCAGTGTTTTCTTAGCATCTGCCAGGGTTGAGGTCCATATGAAAAGAAAAATAACCGCTAAATAAATACCAACAAGAAAACAAGTCAACAGCCATGCCAGCTGCTCTGTGAGCCCGTTGCCTGTAGGCACAGTGCTGCTTTGAGCTAGATGCTATCATGTTGATGCTACATAGGTATAATACTTTCCAAATTCACCATCTTAGTTTCTCATGTTAGCGTGCTAATATTTTTAGAGGGAAAGTAATTGGATCAACAAAGACAATAGGCTTGATCCTCTGGCGACCATGAATGTCTGTATCCAAATATGTACCAATCCATTCATTAGGTGTTGAGATATTTCACAAACAAGGGGAAAAAATGACACGCTGGTGGCACCAGAGAAAAAGTCAGGGGATCACCAAAGTCAACAGCCCATTAGACCAACAGTCCCATCCTTGGAGCCTGGCTGCTACCATGACTAAAAACAGTACTGGTATATCATCATTATTACCATGCAGATGGGTATTAATTGGTTACTTAATCAAATACCAATAGGTATGAATACATTCAGTAATGCAACCACAATTTTTGAGGGATCTTTATTACAACCCGTCCCAACATCCTGTTTCAACTAGGGTGCTCATTTAAGGAAATACAATGATTTAAGGTGTCATTTCAAAGAGGCTTTTGAAAGTGTTTTCTTTTCTTAAAACACTGATGTCCTTGCTGTCTGACCTTCATTGAACTCTCATCTAACCATGTGTACAGGTGATGTGATTCCTCCAGATGCCACCCTGGTGTTTGACATCCATCTGTTGGATCTGTGGAACAAAGCCGACCTGGTTGTCACCAAAACCATCAGCACTCCCAAAGACTGCAAACGCTCCGTGATGCGCACCGACTTTGTGCGCTACAATTTCAACGGCACGCTGCTCGACGGCACCGTCTTTGATTCCAGGTATTCTAGCCTGGACGACTGTTGTGATTAACAGTTGTAGCCCTAACAATAGTAAAAACCACAGTCAGCAAAGATGTCCTTGTTTTGAAGCTAAATCTCATTCTTATCGCCATGCTCTGAAACAAAGCCCTGTCCGGATGACAGCTCTCGTGTGTGTTTGTACTGTTTCATGCAGGTATATTGTGTGTTTACATTTGCCCTACGTAGCTACACCAGGAAGCAGACCCATGACTCCTTAGTGGGTGAGGGTTGGCTGGTTAAAGGCATGGATGAAGGGCTGATGGGCATGTGTGTGGGAGAGATCCGAAATATCATCATCCCCCCCTTCAAAGCCTACGGAGAAAAAGGATCAGGTAAGCAAACATGATGGTTTACTAGAAGTGCTAAAAATAGTTTTAATAGGATTTTTTGTTCCTGCTTTGCAAACAAACACTACGGAATTAGAGATCAGAAGAATAAAATGATATTACAAGGAAACAACAGGCAAATCCCTGATATCACATCTTATAAATACATGCATATACATAGAACATACTTTCTTGCCAATGCACTCAAAGTTCCCTTGTGCAGTTTTTATTTTGTATCACTAGTAGTGCTATGGAGCACTATTTTTGGGGGCGGGTCCCCGTTCCTTTACATATACAAGGACGGACACATAAGTAAACATTGTTGTAAACAATGCAACAATTTAATATAATTTAAATCTCTTAACCACATGACAGTAGCATTATTCCATATGTATTTAATTAAGTTACTTGTCCTGCATCTTGATTCATGTAAATGTACAAATCTTCTACCATTCAACTAAAATTTGAATATTTTGCTCAGATTCTCCATTTTTTTTGCAAGTATAGAGTCTAGCATCCTCTGCTTTTCACAACAGCACAGGAATAACAGCATGATGACCTGAGGTCATATGAATCCACAGCACTTTTTAATATACCACTCATATCTTTGTGGAGTTCAGCACTCACCCTTTTTAAAATATCAAATAGTTCATTAGCTGTAAGTATGCTTTCCAGGCCATATTTCACCTTTTAGTTAAATTAGTAATTGGGATGTTATATTCTGTTCAATAATAGATCAGATAAAGATGAGCCAAGATTCAACAGGTAATTGATAGTGTAATATTAACAATAAAACTCTGCTCTATATAAAACCACTTGTTTTTCTTATGTTAAAGATGAAGTCTGAACGTCTCCCCCCTCTGCTCACCAGGTACAGATATTCCCTCCCAGGCGACCCTGGTGTTTGATGTCCAGTTGGTGGACATTCATAACGCAAAGGATAACCTCACTGTTGAGGACCAGGTGGTGCCTGAGTCGTGCACACGCAAATCTGTGTCTGGGGATTATGTCCGGTACCACTATAATGGCACCTTCCTGAACGGAGACACCTTTGACACCAGGTGGGCTCAGGAGTAAAGATGTGTATTTATGGCCTCAGGGTACACATTCCCTTCAAGTCTAATTCTCATAAAAGCCACAGCTTTTTTTTTTTATTTAACCATGTGTGTTACTGCCAACAGCTACCAGAGGAACAACACATACAACACCTACATCGGGATGGGGTATGTGATTTCAGGCATGGACCAGGCCCTCCTGGGAGTCTGCATTGGAGAGAAGCGGAGGGTCATCATCCCTCCACACCTGGCGTACGGAGAGGACGGAGCAGGTAAGGGATACTGAAGCTTTTCCTGCTACTTCTAGAAAGTTGTGTGAATTGATTTTAATAGATTTAATTACTGGTGGTTCAGTGTCGCATGTTTCTGGAAAAATAACCCATTAACTGTTTGTGAAGTAGCATTTTTTAGATTATAACTTTCTTTTGTTAGATACAGATATTAGATAGGAAAGGGGGAGAGAGAGGGGACGACATGAAGCAAAGGGGTCTGGGACTGCTGAAAAAAAATTATCTTTCAGTGTTTACAACCTATTGGTATTCGTACTTGAATGCAATGAAGTAATTTTAATAACCAGAAAGAGAATGTAAGGTGATCATAATGCAAATATACAAGAGAAAGGGCATTTCTTTGGGCTCTGGTATATTGTGATGGACATTTTACAGCCTAAAAGGTTCATTGAAGAAATAATAACACATAATTGTATAATTGTATATATGCTGATCAGAATATTTCCCAACCCTGTGAGTTACTACGGCGGTTGAATAATTACGCGTGGTCTTATCCAGGTGGCGTCATCCCCCCCAATGCTGCGCTGGTGTTTGACATTCACGTCATCGACTTCCACAACCCCAACGACACGGTGAACATCGAGATCACCCACAAACCCGAGGCGTGTAAGGAGATTACCACGGAGAACGACCTCGTGCGCTACCACTACAACTGCACCCTGGTGGACGGCACGAAGCTCTTTTCCTCGTGAGTCACCCGGACGTCCCATGTTTTTACCACTGATATTATACAACCACTTTTAATTCGTCCATTCAACGTTGTTCCCAGACACGACTACGAGTCCCTTCAGGATGCAGTGCTGGGCTCAGACAAGGTGATCGACGGACTGGACCAAGGCTTGCGCGGCATGTGTGTGGGAGAGAAGAGGGTGATAACTGTGCCGCCTCACCTTGGCCACGGAGAAAAAGGGGGTGAGACTTGTCATACGTTATCAAGTGTTGTGTTAATGGACTTTTTTATTTTGAACCCTGACAGACTTTATCATATATCATGAATGAACCCAAAGTTAAACGGTGTTATTTGTTGCTTTCCCTCCGTCAGCCACTGGTGTGCCAGGCAGTGCTGTGTTGGTCTTTGACATTGAACTGGTGAGCTTTGAGAAGGGAGTGCCACCTGGTTACCTGTTTGTGTGGATCGAGGAGAGCCCTGCAGACCTGTTCAGTGCCCTGGACATCAACAAGAACAAAGCGGTTCCCCAGGAGGAGGTATGTTACTGCTGACAGTACAGTACCACCACCTACATTATTTCCTTTGGCAGATGAGGGGATTTGTTTTTACCAACAGTGTCGGAAGAAGTAATCAGATCTCCTCCTTAAGTTAAAGCAGCCATGTCACAATGTTACAATACTCAATTACAAGAGGGAGTCCTGAATTCATAACTTTATCGCAGTAAAATACACAGTATTCGTAGAAAAATGTACTTATTGTATCAAAAGGTACTTGTTATGCAGAATATACATATTAACTTTAAAATTAAGTATTTATGGTTGGTCAATTTAATTGAAAAAATTATTATTTAACAAGATGAACACATTTTGTTGTTGATAAAATCTGCAAAATAATTACGCTGCACACAATTTAAATACCAAGTACAGTGCAAGAACTTTCCACCACTGATTACAGAAAAATGATAAAACTCCAACCTGAACTGGTGGATCCTATGATTCATAAGAAATGAAAGTCCTAGTGTTGGCGCCATCTGGTGGTTATTTCACTGTTCTACATGGTAAAACCATAAAAAGGTAATACCATGTTTAAAAAGGCATAAAATATGTTATAGTATTGTTTGTCTGAAAGAAAATCATAATTTAGCATGGCATTAAACCGTCACAAAAAATGTAATTAAAGTCACAACATAGCAGACCATAAAAAATATGACCCACTGTTAATGTTTTTTTCTCTTGACACATTTTAGTTTGGAGAGTTCATCAAGCTGCAGGTGGCGGAAGGCAAAGGTCGCATAAAGCCAGGGATGATCATTGAGCAGGTCATTACCGACATGTTCGAAAACCAGGACCGAAATAAAGATGGAGTGATCACCGCCGACGAACTCAAACTGAAGGTAGACGAGGATAAGGAACGGGAAGATGCGAGGCACGAGGAGTTGTGATGAAAAAAAAAATAGTTTTATTCTCTCTCAGGGATGAACCCCAACGCCTTAAAAACAAGCGAGAGACTTTCCACCATCATGGTTTCATACTGTCTGTACACATTGAACAGTCTTTTTTAAATTACAAGAAAATAGTGCAAAGGGTCTTTTTTTTGTGGAGTTCTGTGTTGTATGATTGTATTTCAGAAAACCACCTTTATTTGTCCGTGAAAGTCACAATTAAAATGTTTGTAAGAAAAATAAATCCGTTTCTCTTTTTTTGCTAAAGAAATCATCTGTCAATGGAAAAACAAGACGCAGAGTTGCAACTGTTCTCAATGGCACACTTAAAGGAGAACTGCACCAATTTTACACATCAAAGTCTGTTTGAGGCAGAAATGTATTCGTATAACGACTTCTGTGAGCACAAGACTTCTCTGTAATCAAATTAGCAACAAAGTAAAAGTAGGTAATTAACGTAACAGAAATATTTGATTATATCAACATAGTACAACTGCATGTATACTAAGACTAAAAATGCATTGGTTGTTTTTATTGGGAACGATTGGATACTGGTGACTTAATAATATGAATATAAGTGTTATTTATATTGATAAATGTCAGAAATAGTTAAAAGCCACAACATGATTCATCAATGTAATGACGACCTTACTGTCATACATGTAAGGAACTATGAGTAGCATGCAGAGACAGTGTAAACATGTTGAATAAAGGGATAATCATTTTTAGAATGCCATTTCAGGAATTTCTGTTGGAGACGCGGGTCTTTAACAATACTAAAGGACTTCAAGGAGTAGTCATAGATTTCCTGCAACTTGCTGTTAAAAAAGTGAACTATGTCTTTAGCTGAGAAGAGCACACTTCCATCTTTTCTTCAACAATAATAAAGAGTGACAAGGAAAATGACCCGTCCTAATTTCTAGCAGCCACAAAAGACAAAACTCTCATTAGGAACAATGAGAGTTTTAGTAGTAACTCACAAAGTAGAACATTTGCCAGATAAAGAGACATTTACAAAATGTGTTACGTCTTTAAATAAAATACGATATTTAAAAGCATCCTCTGTGTGAAACAATGTAAACCTTTTTCTTTTTGTGCTGAAGAGGACTGGAATTTAGAAACGCACCCTGTAATTAATACTGAAGTCTTTAAGTCGAGGTTGCTGATTGGTTATTAGAGGGAGGGCAGTCAAAGCACAGTGTGAGAACAAACAAAGAAAAGTCCAGCTTCAATGTCTGCGTTGAGGTAAGTGATGATGTGCGAATGTCCAGCACACAACATGGTGAATTGAGTGAACAAGTCCATCTGTGTGTATGTTGTCATAAAGTTCTTACTTGTGTCTCGATGAGGTAATGTATCTGAGGATGGCGTTCGCAACGTCCACCGTCTCGTCCCTCACCCGCACTATGTCAAAGGAGTTGCTGTACGACTCCCTCCTCTCTTCCACCTGAGAAACACGGACACTAAGAACCCAAACCCTGAAACTACACGTGTTGATACAAGGAATAACGCCAGACATTAGTCTCACCTTGTCGTTGAGGAAGCCGATGGATGTTCTGGTACTCGGTCACGCCGTCGACCCTGCAGTTCTCTGAGGCCGGCTGCGTGTGACACAGCACCGTCTCTCTTGTTGAAGGTGTGGATCAGTTGGCCTTTGAAGGCTCGCAGGACCCCCTTATGAAAAACAATATTATTGTATCGCTGTGTGAAAGGAAAACTGTTGCGTATACCTTCTCAACTATGATGTGAAATCCAAGTAGAACAAGGTGTGGGCCAACTCACAGTTTGGTCAAAGTCCATGTAGTTGGAGATGATGTGGACATTGGGGTCGAATCACTTCCTCCAGCACGTCTCCAACACCAGCCGAGAAGATCAACAGAGGGACCTGCTGCTCCGTCAGACGGTCAAAAAACAATTTGTAGCCGTCCCTAAAGAAATCACACACACACGAACCAAAGACTGAAAAAACATTCTAATCACAGCATGTGGGAAGTTTTAATTATACTGAGCAAGTGTTTTAGATTCTTCCACAAAATATTGCCAAATGGTAAAACAAGAAGTAACATATGTGTACGCTATGATCAATATGTTTTTGATTTTACTGATGCACGGAGCTGCCTTTGTTCGGTACAATGGAATCAATTTAAAACGTTCTATGTAGAGTCAGATAATGGTCGGAAAAGTATTCATACAAATCCTTTTGCTCTGACTGATATCTGGTGTCTGAAAGCGCTGTTTTCAGCTCTGTGGCGATGCATTTTCCAGCTCATCCAAGAGGCTTTTTAGATAGTTTATTAATCTTAAGAAATGTATACAACCCATAAAGGAACACTTAGTCGTTCAGTTTATGAGAACATTTCAACAAAAAGGTTTTCTTTATTGTTACGCCACTGTGTTGCATATACCTGATGTTTATTTAATATTTTTTTATTAGCTACATATTAGTTAAGACCAGTTGGTGCAACCCGCTCCAGGCTCTTGCTTAATATGAGATCTGAGCACATTGCTCACCTGAGCATGGAGCTGGATTCCTTGACGGCCTGGGCCAACATGTCCTTCCTGATCCTCTGCTGAATCAGCAGCTCGTGGACTTGAGTCCACCTGCAGAGAGCAGCACAACACAAATGTAACATCTCAATCAGGCGTGGGAATTGGAGCTTAAAAATGTTATGTCTAAGTTTAACTGTACCACACAATAAAAAAAAAAGTGCAATCTTCATCAATCAACAACCGGTTATCAAGGACGTCTGGAAAAAGAAAGGAAAACATGTTCGTAACAGTTTCAGAAAAGTAGAAAACAAAAAAGTAACACAAACTGAATCAACTATTACAATCATTTGGATCTAATAATGCAAATATTCAGACTCCACATCATAAGAACACGATTTGGCCAAGATGCAGATAATGTTTCCAAAGAGTCAGTTATGTGTGTATGTGTGTGTGCTTACTGTGCATTGTGGGCAAACCTGGTCAGTGTCATGTCGAAGTCTGAGATCAGCTGAGGAAATATGACCCTTTGAAACCAGAATAATAGTACTCCATCACTCAGAAAGTACACAGTCGTGATACAATCACACATGAAGGAAGAGTGTGAGATGCTGCACAGTGCTCTCACCTGCAGGCTGCCTGCACCTGCTCGCTGCATGGTGTGGATCGCCTCCTCCACTCTGCTGCGCTCCCTCATCAGCACTGAGCACTTGGCCAGCTCTGGGATCTGAACAGAGAACAGTTGAGTCTCACAATGCATAGATTTTCTGAAATTAAACTTCTATTGTCTTTTATTCAGGAGATTGGTTAACACGTAACAGCTGGCCATTAAAACGTAAGTTAACTTACCATTTTCAAACAACTCACGTGTCAACAATTAACTGATGCTCGGAACAACTGTTAAAAGTACATCATGTTAAATAAAACAAGGTAAACAGTTTACAGTCGACTGGAGGTTTGAATGATTTGTTTACGTCCCGTTTGTGTCCCACCCACAGCTTTCCCCCGATTCTACGTACTACAAATAAAGGTTCCGACGCACTTTGGTTCCTACTTCACCGAAGGCATTCTCAGCATGGTACTCGCATCTTATTAACGGCCACCAAACATAGTAGCCACTTCAAGCAATTAGCCTTTTTAAAGTAGCTGCAGTGGCCTAAATTAAATTATAATTCATCAACACTTTGCAAAACCTCTATCTGTGCTGAATCCTCAGACACAGGGACAGTATTTTGATTAAAGCTATAACCGGTAATATGTTAGTGCCTCTTTGTACCAGCTTCCATAAAGTATTACCATTCATTTATATATTGTGATATATATTGCTTGTTAAAAAATATTTTTAAACATATTTTCACAAGGCAAATGTCTCTACACTTTCTTGCTCTCGCAATACAAATGTAATGACACCATATGGAACACAGTACATGTGGATGCATGCCATCTGAATATATATACACGACACTGCCAAACCATACTTTTATCAAACTCTCCAATGATCAAACTGCGACAAAAATCTGAACATGAAACCAAAACTCAAATGTGATATTTGTACGCCACCACCAGACTAAAATCTGCCTGTGTCTGTCTGCTGTGTTCCTGTGATTGTGTGCATTTTAACTGAGAATTCTTAAAAATTCAAAACCTCCACATACAACTGATCTAATTATATCCATTCATACTGGAAAATTATGCTCACAAAGCCTAATTAGATAATATCTATAGAGAGCTTGGGTGGGGATTCCACAGGTATAAGCAATTTCAACAGATTCACTGAGCTCAGCAACTGGTCCACACAACAGTTTTGGATCAGATGATTGTCGTGAAAAAGCAACACTGTACAATGTTTAAGTTAGTCAATGTCCTCCAGTGCAGGGAATGCAGTTACATAGTTCAACTGTAATAATAAGGGGCAGCTGGGATTGTATGGCGCAGTTGGGAACATGGAGAGAACCATGCACAAACAAAAATTATGATTCAAATGTTTAATACATTTCGTAATGCAGTGAGACAAAGTTAAGACAAAGCTAATTCTGCAAAACAAACAAAATAACTGCACAAAGCCACCGTCTTTAAGCACCGGAGCCAGTAGTCAGTGTCCTAACATCATCAAGTGGGACAATTTAAATCAAAATATAAAATAGAGCTCCTGTCTCCTAAAGTGACATCTCATCATGACAATGCTGGTCCATCTTCCAAGCGTAAAATAGACCAGCTGAAATAAATCATACATTTTTTACAAACATCCACTGAAATGGCAAAAAAAGGAAACGACTAATCATTGAACGCTGTTCCCCAATATGTGCTTTGCTCAATAAGTCGTGCTACAAAACGTCTGATACACGATTGTCTGTTTTAAATAGGGCACACAAAAGATACACACTATAGACGATCAACATTTAGATACAGTGCAAAAAAGCATGACGTAAACTGGAGGTAGAAGAGAAATTGGATGCAAGCAGCGAGGAGTAAGAAGTTAAAGATCAGCTGGTTGTTACAGTAAGTTTACTCTTCTATCTAAACTCCACTTAACTAAGGATTCTCTTCTGAAATACATCCCAATAAACATGATTTACTTTGCTAAGTTTACATCTCCAACACTGAACTTCACCATAAAAGGTCACTGATATTAGGTGAAACTAACTTGCATCACAACATACAGTATGATGTTAACATAGATCACAAGTAAAAAGTTAAGTTGTTTGAAATCAACGATCTTTCCAGAGGTTACCGCAGCAATCACAGTTTAATTTAATAGCAGAAGCGAAGGCCAAAATTATAATGTGAGACTGATAATTTAGAAGCATGTCTGGCTAATTCTTGATTTTTTGAAACCAGCCTAAGGTAAGGCTGTGCAGGCATTTAATATAAATAAAAAGGCAAGAAAAGAAGCTAAAAGTTCTGTGGTAACAACAAGGCATTTATCAGCAGATGAACTACCAACGAGAGGAAGCTCTTAACATTCGATTTGAGATTGCAGCTGTCTGCGCAGAGTAAGGGTGCGGCGATGCAGCTGCTGCATCTGTTGCATGCGGTCTCGCTGGCGAACCAGGTTCGGGGGCATGGGGTAGTGCTGGCAACCATAAAGACAATGGTACGGGATGCGAATGTGACAGGCCGCGGCTCGGCACCGCGGCTGAGGCAAGGGCGGCAGCAGCATCCAGCGCTTCTTCTCAGCGCAGTAACGGTAGGCCTCCTTGCGGTACTGCTTGTCCATGTTGTTGCAGTTTCTCCATCCGCCAATGATGAATATGTCGTCGCCCAGGTAGCAGACGGCGGCGCCTTCCATGCTGAGGACCTCCGGAGGGAGGCTGTCGAGGATGTCGTCGGAGATGTCCCTGCTTATTTTCTGCTGAGCGGCCTCGGCCGTCACCTTGTAGCTCTTCGTGCAGCAAGAAGCCGTGTGGTAGAAGTTGGTGGATGCGACAGCCATTTGAAAACTACAGTAGTTATCGATCAGCGGTAAGGAGTCCACTTCCTTCCACTTGCGACTCTCTGTGTCGTAGCAGGTGGTCACGGTGCTCAGTCCATCCTCATTGCCCATGTCTACGGGAGTCCTGGCCATCACAAAGATGTAGCGGTCCTCCACGCTCACCGTTTTTACATCTCGCAGTATCTTCGGCGCTGGCTCCAGACTGTGCCACTCGTCCTGCTCGGGCTCGTAGACGGTCACATCCTTAAAGCCTGCACTGAAGTTGCCGTGTCCACCGATGCAGTACAGCAAGTCTTTGACGCATGTGAGGCTAAAGGAGTGCTTGCGGATTTCTAAGCTGCTGACCACCTCCCAGGTGTTGAGGTCGGGGTTGAAGCGCTCCACCATCTTGGCGAAGCTCGGCTCCATGGAGCCGGCCACATAAACGTGGCTGTCGGTGACAGCGATGGCATGTCCGTCGAGGTGGTTGTGAATGTGCGGCAGGTTTACCCAACGGTCCTCAGCAACAAAGTAGCCCACACACTCACTCAAATAGTCTCCACCTTCGGATACACCACCCACTACCATGATGACATCCATGTTCTGGCCGAGACGAGGCTGCATTGCTGCATTGTAGGAGGCACAGGGCTCTAAATCAGCTGGCTGGTTGAGGTTCTCAAAGTGGACAGCGTGGACCTCGAGGGCGTCAGACAGCAGCTGCTGACATGCTGCATTGTTTGCCACTAGTGGCTCCTTTCTCACGACCCGCGTCAGGTAGGTGGGAGAAATCTGAGTTAGTCTTAAAAGTCTGAACAGCTCCTCGAAATGCTCCCCTCTCTCCTCTGCGTTGTGGTGCACCCATTCAACTACGGCCTCAAACAACTCCTGTTCAGAATCCACGGTGATTCCTGAGTCGGACAGCCAGTCCCGCACCAGGTGAAACGGTAGCGTGAAGAATTCCTCGTTGTGGATTATTTTGTGGAAGTTACTTCGAATGGTCTTGGCGGCTCCCTGGGCCAGCAGGTCCAAGGTGTACATGTGGGCGAGGCTGTGTACTGCGACGCAGTTAGATAAGTTCAACTTCTCCATCAGAAACTGCCCGCAGAAGGTCTTCAGCTGCGCCAACAGGAACCTGCGTGAACACGACGTCATCAGACGGTCAGTAATTTGACAAAATGAACAAAGCAGTAAAACTCTGAATACTGTACACTAAACATTAGTTATCCCGTGTCTTACTGTAGTGGATTACTTGCACTGACACATATTGCCTTTGTGTTTCTTGCACTGCAACGCTGCTATAACCTTATTGCACGCAAGCAAGTGTTTTTACACGTGTTGCAAATATCTTGGTACTTGTTAAATTCACCTGCCAAACGGCATCCTTTTGGGGCCGACATAAACAAAGTGTCCCAGGAAGCTGCGACAGTGAGCCAGCATCCACACAACACCAGGACCCGAAAACTGAAGCCGCTGTCTGTAATTTGTTAACTTTATTATGAACGCCTGTGGCTTTAAAAAGGTCCTGTTTGTAATGCTCAAAACAAATACTGTGGAATACAATACATAGTTATTCTGTCTGATTGGACATTTGAAGATGAGCTATGATGGGAATCATGTGAATCCTTAAGTCTCTCCTCTCCGTCCAGAATCACTGCCTCCTGTGGTTCTCTGGTCTGATTACGTTGTGTGGAGTTCAGGTGTGTGAACTCCAAACAGGTCACACCTGCTGGTGCAATCAGGACACAAGGTGTGGCTCATCTACCTGGAAAAATAAAAGCCTGTCTAGGTTTAAGTTGTTGTATTGTAATGTTAAAATGTTTACCTGTCAGCAAGTTCCAACACTTCATGCACGCTGGCAGTGGTTACCCCGATTTGTCCCGTGTACATGAACTGTATGATACCCTCCACAGTTTCTGGCTCGGGTCCCGTCGCAGAGCTCCATTCTTTTAGCTCCACTCGCCCCGACACAGACTCTGAAAACTGTCCGCTCAGCAGCAGCGTGAAGTACTCCGACGCAGCGGATAACACGGAGCGGTGGGCGGACAAGGTTTGGACCCGCTCCCCGCCGGAGATGAAGACCAGCGTGACGTCGCAGAACAGCCCCGACTTCCTCTGCTCGTTCTGCCGCCGGGAGAGCTCCGAGCAGTGGGTCGAGCAGGTAAACTCCTCGGCCTCCTCTGGTTCCCCGTCACCTGTTAGACCGCTGCTCCGGTCCTCCGGCGCTTCTGCTGCCGCTGCCATGCTGCAGCGGGATCGAGTCCCGGGCAAATGAAAGCTCTCAACTATCTTTGGAAATAACTCATAGGCATATATGACACACGCAAACAAACATTCAAAACCGGACATGCATGCGCAGCAGCGTTCGGTCTTGTGTGTCGGAAAAACAGAGCGCTCACTTCCGTCTTTAAGAATTTTCCAAATGTACTCGATTTCTGCTGCTGAGTCAATGGGAGGCTCTCAGATTTAAGCCAATACCTACGTCCACACGAGCGACCTATACCCCGGACACGTATACAAAAAAGTCCGACGTTTTTTTTTTTTAGGTCATGACGTATGAACACGTCTTGATTTTAGGGAAATCTAACTTTGTTTAAAAAGGATGTACCGCATTCGCGCATGCGTGATGTGCATTTTCTATTTGCTGGCGCATCCTATGATGAGACTAACGTCATAACGGATACCGGGCAAACATACATCATTCAGTCCATGAATTAAATGTAATTTAGTGTCTAATTAATTATTCATTAATTTGTATTTAGTGTTTTATCGGCTGAACACTTCAAATTGACATTTTCGTGTCAGTATGGTAGATATTAGAACATCACATCTATTCAAAGATCACTTAGTCTCCTAAAACAGATTTAGACACACTTGAGACAAAAGTAAAAGTAAAACAAGTCCTTTATTATACTACCATTTGCAGCATATTACAAAAAAAGAAGCATTTTTTTCACAGTTAAAAACAGCAAAAACAAAAAGGTCAAACACAGCAGGCCGTACAGTGGGTGGTTACAAAGCGTTTTTATCTTGGTGTCAAGTCTTTAGTTAAAGTTGGACAATTATTTTACAGAACTGTATTATTGGTATTATGTGCAATCATTTCCATTAGTGAAATGGTTTTCATGGTCCCTCACCAAAAGATGCTTTCAAAGACACAAAATGCTCATTAATGAATTTAGTTTTTCCCCTTTTGATAAATCTACATTTTACAAAAGTAGTTCAATTTATCCTTTGTGTGAGAGACATGAACCCCTCAAAATGGCATCTAATGTACAATAGCTGATGAATTTCAACCAGTAGTGCGGTTGTTCTAGGAAACGCACATGTTTGTTTAATCTGGGTTTTTTTAAAGATATTGTAATGTCAAACAATTGGACCAATTCAGTTTTTTCACACTTAGAAAAAGATGACAAATCCCTAAACATAACTTTGGTTCATCTTGTGAGAACAACAATCTTTCTCAATAAGAGTGAATCTTGGAAAATAAATTTAAAACTGACATTTCATTGTGTAAACTAAGGTGCAAGACTCAGAAAGCATACTTAAGCACACTTTTTGTGGCCTAAAACAGGCAACTGCTGATACATTTTTTTGAGTAGTACCACAAAAACAACACGTTTTGTAAATTTTGTAAGATTCCGTAATGCAGGGGTCCGGTTTGAAATGTGCTCTGAGTCCTTCCCATTTAAAGTACCAATTGATTTGTGCTTTTGCAACTGCTGTAGTTCGCATTGGTTTGGGTCTGTGGTCAAAACTGAATAAGTTACATTTCAGTGAGTTTAAATTATTTTTCAAAAACTAAAATCTACAAATATACTTCCCCCTTTTTCGCAGTAAAAGCTTTTTCCATTTCCCAGAATCACCCTTCAAAGTTTCCCCAAGGCCACTGTTGTCATACCCGGAGAGTAAATATACATCAAGTGAGATGTTCAATGCTTCCTGACTCATTTGGGCAGTCACATCTGGAAGCGTGTTCCATTCTGTAATGTGGGGATTACATGGACATATGTTCAGGAAGCACATAGGAGATGTCATCCCAGGGGTGGCGGTACAAACCCTGTTTCAGCCTCTTCTGGTCCAGGTAATGTCCTAATATAAGACAGACACTAGTTAGACATCTTGTTTTAATAATACTTTGAAACTTTGTGTCGCGGCTCCATCTGATTGGGACTCACCAATGAAGCCCATACTACGTCCAAGGACAAAGATCCCATTTAGTGCACCGATCTCCACGAACTCGTCAGCCTCGTCTCTGGAACCAGTTCAACATTCATGTGAGAAACAATACTGGACAGTGTGCTTGTTATCAACACAGAAGACAGACAATGGACTTTTGGCATCAGCATTTTTTTAGTTTGATAAAGGGTTTAATAACACACTAATATACATTTGTAGGCAGAAATATGTTTATTAACGCGTTTATCAACACCTATAATATCCTGCGGGAGCCGGTGTGTTTTTGTATAGACAATAAATGACAATATAGTAAAACTCAGCTGTAATAATCTAAAATATGTTACCGCGTGAAGCCACCGCACGTCCTCAGCAGGTCCACAAAGGCAACACCAATAAAACCGTCTACGTTGAGGATCAGGTTTGGTTTCTGAAAATAAGAAAGTAAATTTATCTAAACTAATTTCCCAAAATTAACATAAAATGAGGAAAGGTTCAAAAGTCCAAAGATGCCATCAAAGACAGTTTAACTTCATTAGGTTTTTCCTTTTCAAGGGAGAAAGACGATCGTGTCCTACGTCACTGTTGTCCTACGTCACTGTTGTCCTACGTCACTGTTGTCCTACGTCACTGTTGTCCTACGTCACTGTTGTCCTACGTCACTGTTGTCCTACGTCACTGTTGTCCTACGTCACTGTTGTCCTGCTCATTCAGGTGACAAGTACCTTGGAGGTGGTGATCTTCTCTACGTCGAGGGCGTAGTCGAGTAGCTGGGTGGACGGGAAATGCTGCTTAACAAAGTCCTTCAGAATCTGCACCCGCATGTCTGGGTTGTTGATCTGAAAAAAGAGACAAACGTTTGTCATTTATTCATTTATTTTTACTCTAATGAAGAATTATTCAGAGATATGAACTTAGAAACTGTCTGCTGTAATCTAAAAATGTCATATCATTTATGGATCTTAACGATGTAACTTGTAGTGTGAAAAGCTGAGCCTACTGATTTGACTCTGTGTCCGATGCCCATGATCAGCTTGCCGTCCTTCTTCATCTTATTGACAAACTCCATGGGCAGCATGCCACTGTCGAATGCCTTGCTGAACAGCTTTGCAGCCGCATCCAGAGCACCTCCAAAACGGTCCCCCTGGAACGTATGAATAAAATCACGTTTCAGTAGAGAAACAATAGTGTCAGACACATGGTCAAAGTGGGCAGTAAAAGACAAGACAGGTGGATGGGTTTGAAGCTTAGTTTCATTTATGTCTGGTTAAAGATGGTGGCACAGTGCATGTGCATAAGCGTTTGCGTGTGAGCAGCACTGACGATGGTGAGCAGGCCGGAGGTGAGGCACGAGATCAGGTCCTTGCCAGCACGAGTACAGACGATGGTGTTGTGTGCACCAGAGACGGCAGGCCCGTGATCAGCAGTCACCATCAGGCACATCTCGATGAACTGGCAGGCATATCGCGGCAACCTAAACGGCAACACAGCACTGCTTATTCCACTGAAAATACATTTGTATTAAAGTTAATCAGCCAACACTACTTCTCGCCGTCTTCATACCGACCTGCGTTGGAACCAAAGCAAGCCCAGCACTCCTCCTAAACCCATCTCCTCCTTAAAGACCTCAGTGATGGGCATGCCGGCGTAGATGAGCTCCTGGCCTCGCTCGTCACAGATGCTCGTCATGAATGAGGCCGGCTTACGGATCAGACCCAACTCCTGGAGGCAATCAAGAAACAGGGGTCCCTTTACACATTTTGTCCACCAGAGGAAACTGACTGAAGAACATTTTCCAACTGATAAGTGTCCCGCTCAGTTATTACAACTCCGTAATAAATAAGCTGACCTAATCATAAATGTTAGTTTGTGTCATTTGTCTGTCCCTTGGTTTTATTTATCAAATAAACTGATACATTCCCACGACAATCATCAGCTCTAAATTGTTACTATACGAGATATGACGAGCATTTAATTCTTCAGTGGCTAAGACAGACGCTGTTGAGGTTTACTGAGGAGTCATGATGAAGTTTCTTACCCTGGCCCAAGAGTAATCCATAGGCACTGTTGGGGGAGGCACCTCCTGGGCAGGAATGATGGTACCATTGGCCACCAGCTCATCATAAACGGTCCTGTTACATCATAAAATCACAATATAAGTAAAAAACAAATCCTAAAAACAATTTAATGATAAACTGTGTGACGCATTTCTCACTTGATGACATCCCCCAGCTCGTCAAAGCTCTTTGGTACATAAGCGCCAGCGTCCCTCAGAGCCTGGTTCTTGGCTACTGCCGTTTCTGAAGCCTGGTTGGCACAGGCCCCTGCATGGCCAAACTGAACCTGAAGACAGCAGTGACAGGTTGAGCTTAAGAACTGAATTACATGTTCACCACGACAACAACAAAATCCAAAGCAACAAAGCCACCAAACCTCTGAAGTGAACATGGTGGCGCAGGTTCCAATACACCAGCACACCACAGGCTTGGTTATCCTGCCTTCGCCGATGCCTTGGCAGATCTTGTACTCCTCTGTGCCTCCAACCTGTGTTGTCAGAGTAAAAGAGATGTTAAAAATGGGACATTTGTTTGCCCAAAGATTAATTGTATTAAATACAAATGAAGTAAATTAAACAACAATCAACATCACGTTGATGTCAATCTGAAAATGTAAACATTTGTGGAGCTACTCCCACCTCTCCCAGCACTATTATCATCTCAACGCCTGGAGTGTCCTGGTAACGTAGGACGTGGTCCATGAAGGTGGAGCCTGGATATCTGGATTAAGAGAAGAGAACACAAGAGCTTAAAAAGGTCTGTCAGACGACAATATGTTTCTGAGGAGCAGGGATACATTATCTTAAAATCTAACAACTAATAGTTTTACAACAGGCTTCAACTGGACAACCGTCTCTCACTCCCTCAGCAAATAAGTCCTTGTACCTGTCTCCTCCGATGGCAACACCTTCATAGACGCCGTCTGTTGTGCGGGAGACAATGTTGTTCAGCTCGTTGGACATGCCCCCGGAGCGCGACACATAGGCCACGCTGCCAGGGCGATAAAGTTTGGAAGCCAGGATGTTGTCCAGCATGCCACCCGTGTTGCCGATCTTAAAACAGCCAGGCTTGATGCCACCAACCTGGGAGACGGAAAATAATGGGCATCAAATGAACTTCTGTGTGCCAGTTGAAATTGATCTTTTGGCGCTCTCAAATAGAAAAACAACAGCTGCAATTACAGTCTACTGCGGTACTTTGAAAGAATCTCTTTTCATAGTCTCTGATGGCGAGATATGGCTTCATACCGTAGCGGGGCCGATGATAGTGACACCTTTCTCGTCGGCCTTCTTGATTATCTTCCTCGTCTGAGCCTCAGGAATGCCCTCAGCTATGATGGCGATGGTGTGGATCTGAAAACACAAGTAGATAAGAGAGCCGACTTTCAAGTCCGTCTGAATCTCACAAGTGTATGCAGTGATGTGTGGGCTTCTATGTAAACCTATTTCACGCCGTGTCTTTCTACCTGTGGGAACTGCATGGTCTCCATAGTGCTGTCGAAGGCCGAGCGCAGTGACGCAAAGCTAATCAGGACGTCCACCTCAGGGTGCTTCTTCATGGCTTCGGCCATGTTCTTATAGACCGGCAGCAGGATCTCTTTGTGGCCCCAGTAAAACTTCTGCTTGTGATCCCCACTGCGCATTGAAACAGTATTTAGGACGATCAGTTGCAGCACTGTAAAGATGATCGGTGGAATATCAAATCCTCATTTCAGACAAACTTCAGATCTTGGGGAACCTACGTGAAGGGGTAGACCATGGCTGCCACAGAGGGTTCTTCCCGGGAGCATACGTAGTCGAAGTCCAGCATGCCTTGCACGGCACGCGTCTGCATGCCCCAGACTATGGACTTGGTTTGCTTTCTGAAGAGTGTGGTGGGTTTGGCTGAAAGAACAAGATGGCAGAAAGAGATCCAGAGTCAAGTTAGAGCTTGGAAAGACAAAGAACACCGCGACAGGTGAGAGGAGGGGCTCAGGCTGAGGAAAAGAGCAGGATGGGGGATGGTAACAGGCAGAGTACAGAGATACAGGAGGTAGAGAAAACAACTTCTCACCATTGCAAACACCACTTCAAAAGGAAAGGCATGTTTCTCGTGTTGCTGCAGTTTGCCTGGATTAGGAATGTGGCAGTTCTTTTTTGTAATTTGGGCACTGCACATCTGTTATTAGTCGACAAAACAGATGTCATATGCACAACTCACATTTGTAAGTGTAACCAAGTTACTCTGCAAATCCATTATTTTGTCCACCTCCAGGTCGCACAGTAAAACGGAATAATGTTAAAATGTCAGATGGCACAAGTGGTTTGTGGTAGAGGGTTTGGAATGGGGGACATCTGGTTTAAAGTTAGATTAAAAACTCTCTGTTCACACATGGTATTAACAACTGTCAGTTCTGCACAAGGCCTGTGCAGTTGCACTGTCTCGGATAGACAACTAGCTAAAAAAGCCTTTTCTACTGTACGTGTGTAAAGCTTGCTGTGTGCTCTTAGAAACATCACCCCACTTGCTCAGTACCAAGCAGGAATACCACACAAGCCTCGACTGTGGATAACAAAGCTGTCTAATGATAATTAAATTAATACATTTCAACCTAAGGTCCAGATAACAAAGCAACCCAGCAATAGTGCAAGACACAAAAAACAACAACCGAGAAGCGGAAAAAAGTGTCAAGTATTCTGTTTAAATTACAGAATGTCAACATGTTAGTGTACAATGTGGTTTGAAGCATTTGTTGTCAAGTTAATCGCCATTCTTGCCACACATTTCAAGTGCAAGTCCTCCCAAGTCTCCTCTCTGTCCAGAAAATCACTGCCTTCTGCTGTTCTCTGATCTAATCCCAAGAAAGTTATGTTTTACAGGGTTTCTGCAGGATGCACGAAGTTACATTTAAGAATTCAGAGCTTTTAATTAAATACCCGTGTGTCGATCAAACCTTCCAAATCATGAAACAATGATGGAGACCAATGGGGCTCTTAAGACTTTTCAAGACCTGCAGATACCCGGGTTTTAGGATGAAGCTGATGTTGAAGCTGACGGATGTCATGGTTTTGTCTCGAGGTATCGAGGAATTATTTAATTCAAATAATATTAAAGAAACATCTGCCACGGTTTATTTTCCCAATACTTGTATGTCGTACCGAGATAATTTACTTGAACATAAATTTGTTGAAGAAACATTTCCATCCAGAGACATAAAAGAGCAACCCTCTAAGGCGAGTAAGCCCCCATAAGAATGTGAAAAATGAGAACATACTGCAGAGAAACATCAGCGAACACACAAAAATGGGAAGGCAGAGGGAAGTGGACAGAGGGCGGAGAAGGCAGGAGGACAGCTTTTTCACACCCTTCCATACCTCCGCTGCAGCCTGAAGAGGCTTGCGCTTCTGTGACCCCCATGGGACAGGAACACAAAATGTGACAAAATGAGCACAAAAAAAAAGGGAAAAAAAATGAGTGCATATTTTGTATTATTCATTGAACAGACTTCAGTGCATTCTGTAAACTGTGTGTCATCTCTGAAAACACTTCAGAAATAGCACACCCTAGGAAAGCCCATGCAGAGTTCAGCTGCGCACCTTAACTGTGCGAAGCATTCTAATAGGCATAACTGAGTACATAACTGAATATGCACAACTGAGTAATAAGCATAACTGAGCGCGCCTTAACTGTGAGAAGCATTCTAAAGAGGTATCGTCAAAGACACAATCAAAACCACATGTCCTGTGCTGGATGTTCTGAAACTAATAATACATTCACTATAATAAAACGATCCCTTCACAACACACAACTCAATCTAAAGATGACATTTATGAGACTTGCTTAATTTGTGGATTATCTACAATGCTTGCTACAGTTTTTAATTACTCCAAAGATTAAAAAAAACACAAATATCTAATTGCTGAAGAATATAATCTCCCCAATAGACTACTGAGGCGATGCAAAATAAAGGCGTCACACACACACACACACACACACACACACACACACACACACACACACACACACACACACACACACACACACACACACACACACACACACACACACACACACACACACACACACACACACACACACACACACACTCTCTCTTTTCTAGATGAGGAGGGCGAGGGGTAAGAAGAAAAAGAGGCAGACCAGTGTAGAGTGTGTGAGCAGGCAAGCGCAGTGTGGGCACGGCACACCCATCACTTACCTTTCCAATCGCCTGTGACCATATTCTTCAGAGGCCACAGTATAGAATGAAGAGAGTCTTAGAAAAACGAGCATGAGAAAGACGAGGGAGAGCAGACAGTTTGTGCAGCAAAACAGGAGGAGGTGGGAGAAATAGAGAGAAAATTAAAAAATGCAAAACGGCAGCATTTGGAGGGAAGAAGGAATACAGGACGCAAAGAAAAGTGAAATGAAAAAAAGCAGAAGTGTACGAGTACATATGGAGCGTTGCTGATAATACGCAGTAGTGAGGCGAGTGCTGCCGTCTTAATCACCTGCTGGAAGATCTGCTTTAGACTTTTTGGCCGGGTTGACCTCGCTGGACGTCCTGGGTTCGGAGAATGAAGCGGTCCTCGTTGTAGCTGGAGTCTGGGAAAGAAAACAAACATTTACATTAGTCAAAGCCTTACAGATGCTTTCAATGAGAAGTTTTAGCAGGGAACTAACAGTTTCCCTCTTAAAGTAACGCTTTTACATCTTTGGTATGCACATGTCATGTATGAGTTTATCACCAGTCAACATAGGCTTTGAAAAGAACATGAGGACCACAGTTCACAAATAAGAAGGAGGCTAAAAAGCACACAGACTATATGAAAAGAAAACCATGTCATGCTACAAAATACAATAGAGCTACTCAAACAAGTTCCAAAGTCCAAACCTTTCAGAGCTTAGTGTTCGAACATGCGTGACTAAATAACACAAGTGTGCAAAGCCTTTTACAACATGTGAACAAAAGCTGCATATATTTCTGCAATCTATAATGTTAATGCATCTAAAGACAGGTCTTTAATCAGCAATAATCATTTCCTTTAACGCTCAAACATTACAATTAGCCAAGTATATTTACAGGATATTTCACAATTTAAACATCACTAGGTCAACATCACATGACAATGTGGTGGCCATCTTAAGCAGCATGACATTTGTAATGTGTGTAGAAGAGAGGCAGGCCATCCTAATTTTCCTTTCGTGGGTAAGTGAATGAAAATACCACTGCGCTGTTGCTGGCGTTGAGGAGGAAGTTGGCCGTGTGTGCGTCCATCGGGGGCTGGTTCGGGATTGGCCGGTGGCCCAGAGCCATTCCAACAATGGCCGTCATATGAGTCTCGGTACCAAACACATGGATAGGGATACCTGTGGTCTTCCCTGCAGAAAGAATTAAACAAACTTCATTTAAATTTGTTTCCAACAATTTGACTTGGATGAAAATTTGGCATTCATGCACTCATAACCGGTGTAACAACATTAATATCCCTCTTTCCTGTCACGTGTAGTCCAATAAAATCACCTGACAATGACTTGATGCCAGGTATTTCCAAAGGTACATACTCCAGTCATTCGACTCCTTTGTTCTCAGACTGGGCTCTTCTTTGTGATCTTAAGCTTCATCCCACTCACCTACTTCACCCATGACCCTCAGCCCCTCCTGGTAGTTGGGGCCGCCACGTCGAACAAAGATGGTGACCTCGTGCTCCTTCAGAGGACCTTGGTAGTCTTTGATGGCCCTGACAATGCCCTGAGGAGTGAGAACCAGGTCAGGTAAGTGATTCACAGACTGATTTATTCAGAACGTCCTGCATGGGTGTGTCAGCCATTAAGTCAACAAAGAACTTTTACTTTAATGTCTTCAGGAAGAACAAAAAAAAAAAAAGAGTGTCTTGGAGTTAGTTTTCTCCTCTATATTAAAAGATATGAATACACATTTTGTGGACTAAATCACACAATGAAGGCCTGCGATACTATTTAGACTCGTTTACTTTCATCGTGTTTAAGATAAACACATTGTGTTTTACCTTGAATGTGGCTGCTACATTGGTGAAGTTGGCAATGCTTCCTCCGATGATCAGCACTTTCCCTGCAGGATACATAAAGAGGCGTGTTATGTTAAGAATATGTTCATGAGTGAAATGTTACACCTCAGTAACAGTTTAGTGACAACCATGAAGTCTATTGCTGGCAACAGACACTGACCAGTGAGTGACCCTGTGACACACTAAAGGAGAGTGTTGGGATTCACCCTCGGGCTAAAAGCCCACCGTATAATCTGACTCCAAGAAGACTACACCTGCAGAAGGACCCCGAGCAGATCGTTTGATTGGAATTACAGTCGATGAACAGAAGACGGTCTATAAGTATCAACAATTTATTAAGTCAAGTATCAAAGCATAAAAACACAGATCTATGGTTTCACAAAACACAAGAATTGATTAAGTATCCCTAGCAACAGACACACAGTCAGGGCTCGGTCCACGCATCTCTCCTCTCTGTGTTTTGTGAGCCCCGTTTCTAACCTTTCCCTCCTTTATTCGTTCTCATCAGGATCTTGACCTTGCACACAGCCGTTATCTTCTCACACACACACACACACACACACACACACACACACACACAGTTTAATGCCTGTAAATACCGTTAGCATATTTCTACAAGAGCAAGCAGGTCACATCACGGAGGAATCACCCAACATTGGTTTACAAGCTTAAAGCAAACTTTGAGCTTGTTTGTGCAAACGAGCCGTAACAAAGTGTTTGCTGTACCAACCTTGTGTATGTTTCTCCCGTGTCATCAGAGAGAGGATGGTTTTAGCGTAGTCGTAGGTCTGCTGTTCGCTGGGTGCGCCAGAGTACTCGCCATAGTTCGCCAGTTCATCCACCCCGCCTAGGTCACAGATGGTGTCGCTAAAGAAGAGTGAAGGTGGACAGTTAAGTACTGTGTCCTGATTCTCGTCTGTACTTTCAGTTTTAATCAAACAGGTTTTCTTGTAAGCAAGCAAAAGTTATGTTTACATTCAGTTTAACTCACCAAAAACACATCGTGTGCATGTTTGAGGTTTAACAAAAGTCACAAAGCCGATATCTTATTTGGCATATTAAATACACAGCATGTCTTACATTCCACCAAAGCTCTTTGAGTAGCTTCTGTTAGCTACAAAAGGCTCGATATAAACCCTACCTGTAGACTACTGAAGCCCCTCCTCCAGCCACCATGGTCCAGATCCTGCCACAAGGGTTCAGCAGGGTCAGCTTCAGACTGGCACCGCTCTTTGCATCCAGATCAGCTATGTATGCCTCCTACAACAGACAAATGGTGGTAAAAAGGCCAAAAACAGAGGCACAAACCAAGATTCAAGCTACTTATTCACTTAGGTTTCTGACTAAAACCTGCTTTATCGTTCAGATCTCACCTCAGGATACGCTTCTCTGCCGAAGGGTGGTGGAAACTCCACATCACCCCATTTAGCCTTGCAGATGTAATCTGCTGTGGCATCAATCTTGGCTGCCATGTCGAGAACGTACACTCCATCTTTGGTGACGACTGGTCAAGAGAATAAAAGTTGTGTTATCCATCGAGTCAACTTTTAAAACAAAGACTTGTAATTAATCAGGCAGTCTGCTACAGAAGAGCATGTACACATGAGTGCACACATTAGTAACTTGCTCCCATAAATGAATAATGGATCCCCTGAAAGCACTTCATTCTCTTGACTTTATACATTATAGTATGAATATGCAGCGGTGTGTGTGAAGTTATAAAAACGTACCTATAGGGTTGATCTCAAGATAGGTGAAGTAGAGGTCCTCGTACAAGTTGAAGAGGCCAACTATAAAACTGGCCAAGACTCTTTAAGAAGAAAACAAACGGTTCATTAAAATCAGCACACGACAAAGCTCACCAGAAAACCAAATGTGACACAAATGTAACACATTTAAACATATTTAGTTGCCAAACAAATATCCGTCTTATAACAGTAGATCACAGTTAACTTCCAAGGGTTGAGAAACTAGTCGAACAGAAATGTGATTCAGCATAAAAAGAGCGAGAGATCAGCATGTTCTCTGCACCCTGGGGGATGGTATTTATAAAAGGGAAAAACAAAACTAAAAAAAAAAAAACCACAGCTCAAGGTCTCAGCAAAACAGCCACACTGAAGATAGAGAGGCTCTTTGACGAGTTGGCACAAGATGGTAACAGTAACAAATAAAACCAGGTCTCTATGGACATATGCGGGACAATAACTATATATTATTGTATAAAATATGGCTGTTAACACTGTATTTGTGACAATAACTGGCTAAACCCATGAGGGGAGCACTTCTTATCAAAGTCTCTCTGAGGAGAAGTTGATTAAAGTGAATTTACTGCAGTAGATCTTTCTGTGCCGATAAAAATAAATAAATAAAAAAAGGATGAGTCCGTACTCTTTCTTTTCATCAGGAACGTGAGCGAGGAGCTTCTCCTTGACTTGCTCCTCACTCAGCTTCTCATCCACCACAACCAACAGCCTCTGGGCCTTGGCGTCCACGTCACCCACCTCCACGCCTCCCTCGTGGTGGAAAAGCACATGGTCGCCTTCACGTGTGGCATAAATACACACGTAAAACTCCTCCTCCTGGGTGATCCAAACACAAGGATACACAAACACGTTTAGTTCTGCGAGGAGCAGCGCATGTCGTTTCACTTATTTATAGAATGCTGACAAGCTTATTTGACGAACATCTAGAACGTCCAGTTCCTTATTTTAAGATGAGCCGACCTTCATGCAGGCACCTTTCCTACCGCAGTCATGACTCACAAACAAATCACACACAATGCAACACCATTCAGTTTGTTCACTTTATAAAACTGTGAGAAACCACCAACTAATCGCATGCACACTGACCTGAATACAACACACAATCCTGGCCCTGGAGGTTTCATTGACCTGCTGAGACGGTCGACTATTTGTTCACCTTGCTAGCGTCTATCTATGATTAAAAGGCTCCACAAATAAAACTTGAGTTGGCTTTCAAACATAAACATGATGTAGAATGACAAAACAAGCTGATGACACTAGCTGACATTACCTGTGGGTGTTGAACAAACGGCTCAATGAGGAAGTTCTTCAGCACACCCTTTGCCTTTCCAACCTATTCAAGACCAAAGACAAATCACAAGCAGGTTAGTCTAACCTAGTTATAGACTTGGAAGCAAGTACATTGCACTCACAATAACAACAGTAATAATGGTCAAGGTTCCTTGGACACAACATAAAATTTTTATTTTTAAAAAGCAACAACTTGGCATGACTGGCACGTAAATTCCCTTTCTCATGAAAAGGCAAAAGCCAGTTCTACCATGTTTGTATGCACGGTGGACCAGAATAAACCACCCTCCTCCACTGGCATTATATAACCTTCCACCTGGCAGATCTAAACATAAGCTCATGGACACAACAACCTTCTGCACTTAACAGGTCCATATGCTGGGGGGGGGGGGGGGGGGGGGGGGGTAAAGGACACGGAGGAACTGTAGCTTGCATTCCCTTCAGATGTACCAAAGACAACATGCCAGTCACGTGATTTACGACATTGGGTCAGCCTGTATTACCTTCATTTACGACTTAATTATTCAGTGAAATCACAATGAGGAGCTGGGACCATGTGCTAAATGTATCTAAGATGCATATTTGTCGTTTAAATAAGTTATGTCCCAAATTTCCTTCATGGCGGATAAAAAATAAATAAAATCAAAACGGAAGACAAATAATCAAGAAACGAATAAAAGAACATGTTTAAAAGTCCAGAGATTATTAAAATAACAAATTAACCCCAAAGAAAACAAAGTTCTTGGTGAGCTGGTACACTGGCAGAGTGAGTGCTGGTTATTCATCCGAGCAGATTCTAAGCAAATTAAATGATGTTATTTTGAATAGAGGACACAGACATAGAATTGTTGGTGCTTCACAAAAGACGGACTGTTCTTTGTCTGGATGACACGACAGCTAAGTGAACAGTAAAGCTGCGTTGAGACCGACAGTGTTGGCCTGTCAAATTACATATTTCTGGTAAATTGCTTTTACAACTAACAACTTTACGGAGAAGTAAAATCCTTCTTCTAAGTTTGATAAAGAACAGTGCAGTGTTTTGGTGTCTGATAAACCTTGATCTGTTACTCCAGCTGGACTTCTGGGATCATTTTTTTTTTTTTTTCATTGTCTTAAAAAGGCAACGCTGTGCCGCTTTGTATCTAACAAGACAGATAGAGAGAGATTACTCACAGTGGTCTCTTTCATGACGCGGGCTTTAAACCACTCTCGGACACCCTGCAGGTCAAGGTCGAGGCCCACCAGTCCGAGCTTCCCACGCCGTTTGATTAGTTGATCTGGCTTTACCACCAGCCGCTACAGAGAAGCAAGTGGAAGACATGATCAGCCCAACATTAAACAAAGGACACAGATTTGCATCAATACTGGTGTGACAAACACAACTGATAACAGGCTGATACTGTTGACACATTACAAATAATATGACAGGCTCTCGATGTGCAAGCATTACTTCCTTGTAAATTGTATTTTAAGTACAAGTACAAACACACAATCAATGATAGCTCAAACGAGGGAGAACATATCCTTCTTTTAGCTGTATGCTAATGGAGATAAACTCAGCCTCAGAGATATGGGGCATCTGCGTATGCTAATAATTGATTTTGATGTATAATATGAACACTTTTCTATTACTAGCCGAGCTCTAATTTCACACACACAATCATAAAAGTCACTCAATGCATCTAAAGACACGGTCACATGCCACTGTGATGGCAATGACATTATGTCCTGCAAATCACATACACAGAGTTTGAGTGGCAGACAGCGCCGTAATCAAGCCTCGTGACTTTAATATTCCTTTGCCGGCAGAAGAAACAACCTGAAGCTAAGACTAGCAGAAGCCGGTCGAGCCTGTCCCAGCTGCCTCACCTCCGTCAGCAGCCATGGATGATCCTGTGTGAGGCGGTCCCAGTCGGTCTCAGCGGTGACACTGGCGTAGCGGAAGCGGTTCTGCACGGCCGCGGAGGTGCAGATATACTTATACAAGAACTCTTTCCCTGTCTGCTCTGAGATGGCTTTCGCCGACATGGCAGCGCCAGTAAGCACAGGACCTTTTAGAGAGAGAGAAGCAAACAGTTCGCAGAGTTAAAACATCATCACGTGTTTATATATTGATGGATTAAAAACAAACAAAAACACATGTTGCATTTTGAGCACCAAGGAGCTACAGGCAAAGATAATGACTTTCAACCTAGATGGGGTTATTACTTGTTATTAAATGCCTGTTGGAAAAATATGAAATCCTGCTAAACAAATCCAGGTTTTGTGCACATGCTATGTTTAACTATCAGTATAGCTCATTGAATCAATAACCCAATGACACAGTAATGTTTTACAAAGACAGTCAAACTAGCCTTAAGCTAATGGTTTATGCATCTATCCAATACAGTCAACTGGCAAAATAAAACTTATATTTGTCTTCATTAGGGGCGCTAGAGATAGTTATGGTCCAAAATCGCATGAACCAATATCCTTTAGGTAGAATACATCCTGAGTTTACCAAGTCATAATAGTCTCTTTTTATATTGGTGTGCACGAACGCCTTCAGGCTAACAGAGCAGACTACTGGAGAAAGCAGAGATTAAACATTAACACTGCTGACTTTTAGAGTTCTTGTATTGCCTGATGACAGATCAGTTACTCTTGCCCTGACAGTCTCGAAAGTCTTGTTTCAAACATCGCTGCATGTTGTAAAACCTGCTCAGCCAACACAAAGCACACAACTATGGTTCCAGTGTGGAACAGCCCCAACAGGTCCATGAACCACCTTTAAGATCAGTGCTACAAACAAATACACAGCCAAGATAAGTAGTGAGCCTTGATGGCATCCCATCTTATCTGCCTTTGTGTAACTGATAACATTTTTATGGTGGGTTTTATGACAACTTTTTAAATACTACCAATGGCTTTATGGTCACAGCTTCTGCATCAGCTGCGGCACTTCAACACAGAAAGTCTGTAAGATGCTTGCGACATCTAACCGGGGGGGACTAGCTAGGATTTAGCTTAGCACGCTATCCTGTCATGATTTCAGAGTCAGATGTCCCAGTATTTAGCCAGCCATAATCCTTGAGTCATTGTTTGAAGCCATCTAGCCGTGAAATGTGTCACTGTACAGACTCCTCCACATGTAGGAAACTGGATTTGGAGGTAGCAGCATCACAAGGGGGCCAGAAAAAGGGTGAACTAACGTTAGCTGCTTCACACACACAGCTGCTGTTTGATGAGCCTGGCAGTGCTCTGGTATCACTTTTTCCTGTGCAAACTACCGTCATGTGCGTCAATGAAGCTCCTGTAGCAGCTACCACACCCACTCCTCAGCCTTACTTTGCTAGCTAAGCAAGTTCAATAAATACGTCAGCTCACTGTGGGTAAACAAAAGGTACAACTTCCTAGGGAGGAAACCAAGTGGACAGATGCTGCTAGTAGGTGTGGCGAAACCTACGGAGTGAGATGTGACAGGAAATAACAATCTATAGATGATGGTTTAAGGTAGCCTGCTGAGTCAGTTACATCTATTCAAACTATGTTTTCAAGATGAACAGCTAGCTAAGGAAAGCGATGTAGGAAACTCTGGTAGGATGCCAGCGACTGTAAATTTCAGCAGACAAACCTCACAGCATCGGCTAACCTGGAAGTCCAGACTGAGGGGCTAACTGCTGCACGCTCACGTTGCTGCAAACAATGCTAACGGTGATCTAGAGAAGCTAGCTAGCTAAAGGTTAGAGTTTAAAAAGGATTTAGTTACCTTGTCAATGAAAGTAGCACCTCCTCGAAGTAAAGGAGTCGCGTCTCGGTCGAAGACGACAGACTAAAGAGTTCTCCTTGTTGCCCTGGGTCTGCTGCTGTCAGTCGCCACCTCACTCCAACCCTGTCGCACCATAATCTGGCGACCGATTACGCGTAGTTTGCCGGCGCCTGATTGGTTTAAACAAGGTCACGTGGTGCTGTCGGTTACGCCCACAACTTTATATTAAGAATCCACCTGAAGTAAATCACTACAAAAACTGTAATATTTCAAATAAGCGCTGGTCAAAAAGTAACGCCCCCAATTCCAGGAAATGATAACCTTTTCTGTATTGCACCTATTGAAACAAAGCAAAAAAACATTCACTTTTTAGAATATGAGACATTAAAATACTGAGTTAATTATAGTAAATTTAAGGAAAGAAAAGTCCAATATTACAGTAAAAGACGAGCCTTTATTTTTCGCGATAAGAAAAGCGTATCGTTAATACTGTAACAAGTTTTAAAAATGATACATAGATCAGTGAGTGAACAGTTAATAGAAGCTTCCAATGTACCATCAGTGCCCTTTTAAAACAGGTGGAACAAGTAGGGGAGGGGCTGCACTGACGGAGCGTGTATGGATGGATGACAGCTAGGTGTGATCTACGACGTGGAATTCAGTCTTTTGTTTGATGGGATAAAGAATTCACTTGCCAATTTAAATTTCAGTCACTGGGCAGATATGAAAAAAGTCCTGCATAAGTGCATGAAAACATACAAGTGTAGCTGTTGCCTTTAGCGAATAGGACATGCTCTACGGCTTTTGATTTAGGTTTTACTGCAAGAAGGTTGATGGATTCTGGTAAGGCACCACTTGACTTTGACTGGGACAGATGTGTGGTCGGTGCTTTCAAGAGAAGGAAATCTGTAGGTGCCATGCGTGCTGATTTTGGCCTGTTTCAGAAAACAAATACATTGTACAATGTGAGAACAAAGAGGAAAAGACTTAGAAATTAGTCTCTCTGAAAAAAAGGAGGAAGACAATGAACACTGGCATTCGGCTGTACACAGGTTAGAATATACAGTACAATAAATATAAAGACCGAGGGAAGACTGAAGGAGAAAAACAATTTATGGACACAAAACACTTTACATTCGAGTCATATACAATGCAGCATGGAGAAGAAACGAAAACCCTGCACATTGATTCTATATTTGGCAAATGAGCCAATAAAACCTGAACACGACACTCGCAAGAGACCAGCGTTGTCCTAAACAGGCTGTCCTGAGGTCAGTTTTGACATTGAACTTCCACAGTACATTGACTCTTGATCTATAGAGACATGCTGTCCCAGGAGAACCATAAAAACGGATGCCATGTTATGCTTTCTAAAACTAATCAACCATGATGCTTAAACTTCCAATGCATTTCTTACAACTGGTCACCTTTATGAAGGTTGAGGCAGTTTTACTCTAATATGTAGATTTTGGCAACAGGGACATGCTCTGATCAGCTGATCCAAACCTCTTTAAAAAAAAAAAAAAAAAAAAAGACTTCTTAAGCACTTCTTTATTTACAATGTTAATTCTTCACTAAAGTCTCTGAATTATCCTTCTCACTGTTTTGGAGTAAATTTAGGAGTGAACGCAATAATCAAAAACCACTTGAAAATAATATTGGGGAGGTTTTGCAAGACACTCAGGACGATGAGCATCAGGAGGTGACTGTGGGTCCAACTTAATTTTTTTCCACTGCAGTGCTGCATTTTTCCCCGCATGATCCTTCACTTTAGCCAAATTGGAAAAAGAAATTTCCAGGTCCAGAGTCTTTGGGGGGGGGGGGGGGGGGGGGAGAAAAAAAAGATTTACGTTAATATCATAAACTTTGATCAATGTTCCTGTCCTTAAATAAACTAAATGATGTCTAAATACCTGGACTGGAATCAAAACTAAATCCTCCTCCATGTCCACCTCCTCCATGTCCTCCTCCTCCTCCACCGTGGCCGCCAAAGAAAGCCCTGAAGATGTTGTTTGCATCAAAATCTGAAAAAGGAAAAAAAAAAGAAACATATATTGGGGTTAGCTGGTCATGAAGACCTTCTGGAAAAACAAGATGGAAGACAAAGCATTTGACAGACTGTACACGCATCTTACGAGTGTGTGCATGTACACTACAGAGAGAAAAAAGGAACCACTAGAAGTTATAGATGCAGTTGGATTATTTGGGCTCATGGACTTCAGTGTAGTGCTTAAAAGTTATGATCCATGTCATGATATTCTGTGTAGAGTATTGTGGCCTATTTTATACACTATTTTATGCCATTTTGACAATTAACCAGATTTAAGTTATTATTTACGACTGTGCTTTTGCTGCAATAAGTCAAAATGTCTGTAGTGAAAAAGCTAGTCAGTCATCAATGAAAAGTCTTTCTATTCTTTAAAAGCAACCAATAGTTGACTTTCTAAAGAAGCATATCACCACGTTTTCAAATGCATTTCTTTAAAATAAAAAGTGTGAAAATGTTCCCTCTCATCCCACTAATCACCTGCAGGTTGAATGTAAATCTGACCAAAGACCAAAATAACCGTAAAGCATTTACCTCCGCCATCAAAAGAGCCTTCATCCTCCAGGTCATGTCCACTGTCGTAGCGCATCTTCTTCTTCGGGTCGGAGAGCACAGTGAAGGCCTCGCCAACCTCCTTGAATTTCTTTTCCTCCTCCTTCTGCACTTCTGGAGTCGCTGCACTGTGGCGGTCTGCAACGCCGCAATACAATTCAGATAAATAACCGTGAAATGTAATCAAAGTTGGTTCCCTGCATGTCTGTGCGAAGACCGACAGGTCTACCTGGGTGATGCATGAGGGCCCGTTTGCGGTAGGCTTTTTTGATCTCCTCCTCGGTAGCGTTCTTGCCGACTCCCAGCACCTTGTAGTAATCTTTCCTCTTGCTCTTCTTCAGCTCCAGCTGAGCAGTCTTCAGCAGATGCTTGTGCTCTAGAGGAATACAAAATGTGAGTGTGTGAAAAACCTGACCAGCTAGAGTATCAGTTAGGATAAAGGCAAACAAAGAAGAACAAAAAGAGAGCTTACCTGATGTTTTTTCCGTCTGGTAAACTTTTTCATAGTCCCGTACAGCTTCCTCATACTGCTCTGTGTTCGTGTAACTACGGGACAGACAAAGTCACTCGAAAACTGCTCAATGCTGAACACACAAATCAGGAGAAATGAACTCATATTGACTGGGTAGCATACCACTGAGCTCTTCTTAAGTAGGCCTTGATGTAAGTGTCATCGAGCTTGATTGCACTGCTGCAGTCTTCAATGGCTTCATTAAGTTTCTTCAGCTGTTGATGAGAAACAAGTCAATGACAGTGAACCCATTAAAGGGCTAGAAAAGCACGAGCACTGTGGAAGGCTGCAATTTTGTGTCAAATAATCAGACAGCATGACTGATGAATGCCTCCGACTGGTACCTTTAATCCTGCGGTGGCTCTGTTGCAGTAGAGTTTAGCGTTGGTCTTGATGTTGTTGGGGTCTATCGTCAGGGCCTCAGTGTACAGCTTGTAGGCGGCTTCGTAGCTGCAGTTCTTAAATGCCTGGTTGCCCTCCTCCTTCTTGGCTTTTAAGGCTTTGGCGTTCTGATTTGGGAAAAGAACAAGTCAATCCTATTTTTTATTTATTTTTCAAACATTTACTCACACTTGCAGTGCTTGCTGTGTTAAGCTGCCTTGTCATGCCATTTCAATTGTAAGAATTGTAGGAACAGATGTGTTTTTTTGTCCATTTGTTTTAGCCTTTTTGAAAAGGTGCTCTGTAAACGTTTTCTTGTAAACAACAAAAAACCATCTTTTAACGTTCAGTGTTTCTCACCAAAATGCATTGTTTGTATACCGGAGGTATACAACAATCTGTTGTGATTTATTTTTAATATTTTAAATCAGACATTGTTTGCCTCAGAGTTAACTTGGCATCAGTCTTCTTCGTTACAGTCGTAAGCATGTTGCTGATATTTTTTGTGTTTGCCTTTGTAATTTCTAGCATGCTGTGAGATGAGCTATATCAAGACGCTAACATATTACAAAAAACTGCACCGCATCCAAACATAAATGTCTAACATTGCAACACCCGGCAAAATAAGTCAGAGTTATACAACAGGGTTATATTGCTTTGTTGTACACATTTGTCGTGCATAAGAAATTTCTAAATACTAGTCTAAAATAAAAAAATCCCGTACAAATTCTGTTATCACAGTTCCTGTATATTTACCACCCTCTGTCAGCCGCATGCATGTTTATTTCTTCTTCCAATGAAATGAGAAATAAGAGGACAATATGATCCTCTTACCCTGCAGGCTAGCCGGGCTTTTTCGTGGTCAGGTGCCATGCGCAGAGCCTGGACAAAGAACTGAACAGCTTTATCGATGCAGTCCTCGTAGTAGAGACACAGGCCTCGGACGTACAGCGCGTCTGCGTTAGTCGAATCCATTCGCAAGATGTCACTGGAAAAGAAAGTTTTGTTAAAAGAGAAGAATCCGTTAATGAAATCCATCCTTCTTACTGGACAGCTACTAAAGCAGATTCTATACTCATTTTTAAAATCTTAAATTAATTCAAGAAACTTTTGCATCCCTGTAACCAAACTACCACACACACACACCATGAACCTACTACCAAGTCGTTCCTACCTTGCTACGGACTGGGCTTCTGGATAGCGTCCCAGCAGAGCCAGACACTCGGCCTTGATGATTTTGAAGCGGTGGCAGGCAGAAGACACAGCCAAGGCCCGGTCCATGCAGTACACCACCTGGATCAGAACAAGAGCCACTTCACTGCACCTGTTACACTCTAGCTTCACATTCATTCGTGAATGTTCATAAATTACATTAGATGTTGCTTATACTAACAACTGATCACATGACAGCTAAGATGGAGCTGTGTTGTTTGAGAGATTGGTGAAAAAAAGAGAAAGGGTGTAAAGTACCGTTCTGAAATCCCGCTTTTCAAAGCCAACATCCGCCATTCTTTGGTACTCCATTAGAGTCGCTGCAGTCTTATTCTGAAATATAACAATTATCCATCAACACTTCATTTCAAATGTGAACAGACCAGCTTGAGTTGCAGGATTCAGACTTTGGCTCCAAGTCTGTGCTTAGTATGTAATTCAAGGCACTCTTATACAGTTAATACATTAAATACATTGTGAAAAGTTCAGGTGATCCCCACCTCCTGCTGGGCCTCTCTGTTGCTGGGCTCCAGCTCCAAAACCTTCTGAAAGCAGCGATTAGCCGCCATGGCATTTCCCAACGACAAGTGGCATTTGCCCTCACGTAGATGACCCTGTGGGACAGGAGGAGCACATTTCCTTCTTAGGACTGTGTAAAGAAAACCTCAACATGTTGTGCAATCTTCTGCAGGGGGGGGGGGGGGGGGTTTGAGACAATAAGTGGCAGCGCAATAATGAGAATGAAGGAGACGTTCAAACAGACCTTCATGAAACAGTCATCCAGCCGCACAGCCTGCTGGGAATCTTCTAGGGCCTCGCGAAAGCGAAAGAGCATCATGAGGGTGGCTGCCCTGTTGCCATAATAACTGGGAGTTTTGGGGCTCACATCTTGAGATGAAAGAAAGAAAACCCCACGTCACACAGGCAAGCTGAGATGTGGGTACTAATGAATACCGCAATTATATTGTAAGTCCATACAAATGGCAGAAGTCAAGATGGTCCTGATAACGTTTTTAGGTACATTGAGGGAGCATTTCTTGACTCAATTATTTATTGTTATTTGTTTTGCTGGGAGAGGTGTCACAAGAGGAGACCATCGGCATTTCTCAACAGGAGAGTATGTAGAAAGATTGGACACCAGGTAAAGAGTAATTAGTGGTAACCTCACCTATGGCCTTAGTATAATAGTTGAAAGCCTCAGAGTAATCCTTCTGGCTGTAGAATGCATTTCCTTGCTCTTTGAAGCCTTCAGCCTGACTGCAGAGAGGAAAAACAGAAACCAAAGTCAAAGGTGGAACAGATGCTTTACCAAGATGTCAGTAGTTAGAAGATACAATATGAAAAAAAACTTGCACGCGATAAATCACTCAACCAATTTAAGCCCTCCACGAGGCAAGATGTACAGAATATGACTGCTTTACTGCAGCACTAATCGTTAAAAGTTAACTTTCGAAAAGTGCCATGTGTTAAATGGTAGACAAACTCTGATTCACATTTTGAAGTGTTAAGAGTGCTATCAGGGCCACATGCCTGCAGAGGAATTAAAAAGGTCCAGTGTGTAGGATATTGGGAAATGTATTAGCAGACTTGGAATATATTATTCATAATAGACTTTTGTTTTGTACAAAAGTTGAGACTAGAATTCAAGTCAAATATGTATAAACAGTTAAAATATTGAAGGTAGCAGGCAGCTCAGGTTTAGGTGGTGAATAGGGAAACCACAGTACTTACTTTAAATGTCATTTAAATTCAAGTGCAAATAAACCCAATAAAGATGAAAAAGACACCAGCAAAGAAACATTTGTATTAGAGGCCTAATAGATCGTCATTTGGAAATATTTTGAATTTGGACAGCTCAATTTGTTGTCCATAGGTTCCCTCTAGTTCAGGATTACCAAAATATAATATTTCAGATTTATTTAAAGAAATAGTCAAATATTGTCACCAAACTCCTTGCATTTTGCAAGCTTAGGGAGCTTAAATGTATTTTTAGCTACAGTTGAATTTTAGTTATCAAACCAACTCTAAATTCAACATTTTGATGACAAGTGTGACGCCGACACCGCAGTTTATTTGTCTTATTAATTTTCCTGTACACACTCATTTTTAATACATTGGCATGAACTCATTCATTCTGGTATTTTGGATTATTTCAATCTCAAAACCACGTTTACACAAGTAACACTACGTGTGTAACACAGCTGAATTAGGGGGAGCCGAATTAATATGAGATAAACCCGAACACAACGCGGAAGTTTAAATACCTGAGCACGTTTTAGATGAATCACTAAATAAATTACTTTATCTGATGGTTGGAGCACCAAGTATAAAGCTATAATTCTGTCAGTCAGCCTCTTATGGAAGTTTATAGAAAGGGGAAACCCACAGATTTGTACCTTTCCACCAAAAGACTGACCGAATTCTTTATTTATGTTAAAATATGTCCGTACAGAAAGGTTAATTAACCCATGAGACACACAACACAATGCTCGTTAGATAACGTTAGCCGTAAATTAGCTGTAGCATGTCTCAAGACACGCTGATTATCTTAAGCTAGCTTCTCTTGACGAATACACTGTGAAGGGAAGTGACTTTGAAGAATCCCAAATTCGCGGTTCTAAAGTGAACCATCGAAACTATAAGAACGCCACCGGCTGCCAATTATGAAAACCAATAAAATCTTAAGATTTAGCCAACTCTAAATGTGCCGTGTCTCCCCCGGAAAGCTAGCATCGTTAGCTCGTCTCCGGGCTGGTCGCGCCGTTGTTTCGGAGCCTTTGTCAGCTAACGGAGGTTGAGTTCAGTCAGTGAATCCCGGGTTATCTTCACATTATACGCGCAGCGAAACACAACTCAGCGGACAATTTTATGTTTACCGTTCCATGTCCTCCGGATTGCGGATTTGAGCTTCTGTGTCCACCGGCACGTCGATGTCAACAGCTGCCATTTTTTGCTGGAAAGGACGAACACGAACCGACGTCATTTCCGGGGACTAATCGGCGATAGCTTTTTTTCCTTCTTCTTATTTTTGAGGTCATGAGAAACTAGGCCAGACAAAAAAAAGAAAACGTTGCATTTAAAAATATAATTAAATTTAACTTTCCCAAAGCAAGACTTGTATCTAAACTTTTTTTCAAACCTTGCATACATTAGCATTCCAAAAATACATGTTACAAAAAATGACTAAAAATAACCGGTAATGTGGTATTGCGTCAAACCTCGCCTGGCTCAAACTCCATTTGAAACCATCCCATAAACTTCTGCTTGTATAATGTTACATTCTTCCACTAAATCATGAACTTACACCCAGTCATCTCACCTGACACTTTGAAGCTCTACATGCTTGTATGTATTTGTGGTGACCAGGATGCTACTGCCAGGATTTAGAGGCCAAAAATAATTCACAAATGAACAATTGGACATGTTATTGCGAATTGTGTACATATATAGGCTAATGTCCAACACTGTATATTCAGAATCAGCTCTCCATCAAGCAAACTAAACCTACATTTTGGATTGGTGTATCAATAATAAAGACATTTAGATGACGTTTAATTTTTTTGTACTACCATTGATTATTATGAAAAGCATGGCAACTACTTAAATTCATAACTTTTTGTTTTTATATTGATATTATAAATGTATATTAGTGCAGAAAAATATCACAGATATCTCCCTGCCTATCTACAGGTTATCCTATCTTGATCTTGCTTACAAAATACCACTAGATGGCATAAGAGTATCACAAAGTATGGGTTATACTCAGTGTGGGGAATACATTACCAGCCACTTTGTGTTTTGTGTTACATCTTCTCGTACTCAAACACCATATAGTTGTCAGTCTGGCGAAAGGATTGATGTTAAGTGTCACTTTGCTTGTATCTGTGTGTGTGGTTATCAGTAGGTCAGTGTTTTCAAATCTGCAGGAGTTCAGTGACTCACCACTATTTAGATAGATAGATATATACTTTATTCATCCCCAGGGGGAAATTTGTCAAAAGTATATACTGTACTTGATTCATTTTGATCAAAATAAATGTCTACTTTTTTCTTTGGCTATTTATATTCTCTGACCTTTGATTGATGTGATATAATAAACAGTATCATACAGGGGATACAAGTTATTAGAGAGTGTGCCTTGATCAAAGACCTTTCAGTGTCCTTGTCTATAACTATATTCATATCCGAAGTAAGCTTGTGTTCACTGTATATTTAAAATGAATGGTAAGGCATATGAAGAAAGAAACACCACAACTGTGTAAAAAAACATGACTATTTATAAGTTCATATAGAATACAGTATCGACATTTTTAGCACATAATCATTTACATTATTGCAATTGTTGCACAGTTACACTTGTCATTAATTTTACCAGGTGACACTTCAAAAACACATATTGCTTAGGATGATTCAGCACAATAAGGTGGGAGGGGATTTCTAAAGAACGTTCTTTTAATACAGCTCTATGAAAAAAACCCGTTTTAATAAATACATCAAAGATACATTTAAATATCTGTGAATAAATCATTTAAATTTTGGGGAATAACACACAACATCCTGTATCTTCATATTGCACAAACAGGATCAAGCTGTAAATCGTAACTTATTTATCCACATAAATCTAATAACTTTAAATGAAACCATCTCATTGTATGTATTATACTGTATAGTCTGTCTCCATATGGCAAGTATTCTTGGCATCATATCAGGGTGTTTGTTGATTGTCACCTCATAACACAGAGAGCAAGAGAGAAACATGTATTCATCTAAAATAAAGAGAAGGCATTCACATCAGCTGTAAAGATATACAATTGTTGGGATGCAATATCCTCAGCAATCGGAATTTATAGATCTCCTTTGTTTTTTCATTGGAGGAGGGTGGTTGTATGGAAATAGCCACTTTCAATCTGGATTTCCTAGATTTTGGTTATGAAGACTAAAGCAGGAATGAAGTATTGTACTTGTTCTCAGAGTACAACTAGAAAGCTCTGAAACAAAAATAATTTTGCCAACAAACACATAACATTTACACGCGCTAGTGTATTAGTCTATTATTGTCCTATAAATAAAACTAAAAGATCTTTGTCCTTATGGCTTCAAGAGGGGTCCAGACTCCGGGGAACATGCACTCAAAAGTTTGTTGAGGGAAAACAGCTGAGCGATGGCCCTTCACTGGTCAGTCTGCACTGAAATCTCAATCCACACCAGGGGATTGTGCATACGGTTCTTATGACTTGAGCCTGCCAAACTTGACATGCTGATATGCTGCCATCATGGCATAACAGTGTACTGGTATCCCTCAGGGTGTCCCATGCTTTGTCCTCAGCGACCAAGCTAATCTCTTCTGCTAGTCCAGACTTGGCTAGGTTAGATCCACTCTACTGTACGTCCTCTAGCCTAGCTCGGCTCATTGCTAGTAAGGAGAGAAGATAATAGGCGCATGCGTGGCCCTCAGAGGTCCTGGGGCCGGCCTGAAGAGCGTGGGGCTGATCAGGGGACCATGGATGAAGGCTGTGGGACACGGCGGCAGCCGTAGCGCCAAGGGTCCAGACGCCATGGCACACAAAGCAGCTTGATTGAGGTGGTTGGTCAGGAACCCTGCCGGCAGGGCCTTAGATAGCTGCTTCTGCAAGGCCAGTTTAGTCTGACAGCAAAGACAAGAGGCACATTCAGTCGAAACAAAACTAAGACTCTAAAGCCGTGCTAGTCAAACTGTTTAATGCTAACAGGCTGATGTTAAGCATGCATAATGTTTACCATGTTCACATTTTAGTTTAGCGTGCTAACATTTGCTAATTAGCACTACATATTAAGTACAGCTAGGTACATGAGAACGTCATTAGTTGTGCAGGTATTTGGATTAGACACATTGAAATCTGGGAACCATGAACAAAATTGAATGGCAATCCAATAATTGTTGAGATATTTCAGTCTGGACCAAAGTGATGGTTTTCAGTTAACAAACAGAAGCCCTTTGTTGTTATTCATACATCTATATTATTTGTATCAATCACTAAGCAGCCATTGGGCTTGCAAGTATGTTGACATGTGCGAGGCAGAGCTTACCATTTGCATCTATTGAGCGTGTGTATGTGCTGCGTATTTTCTTTCAAATGTTTCTGTGTGTGTGTGTGTGTCCGTGTAACTAATTCTCACCGCTAAGATAGCACTGGACTGTAGTTTATTATAGGGTGTGAACTTCGCCTTGACAGGCTTCCCAGCCAAACGCTCTTTGTGTCTCCTGCTGCTCATGTGCTAAAAAGGGAACAGGAATATAAAGTGATTCATTCGGGACAGCCAACAAACTGGGTAGTTTTCCTTCAGAGCACAAAGGTTAGGGATTCCACACTTTTAGATTTTATACAGTTGTCAGCAGTTTAGTGAGTAGTAAAATTAGTCACATTTCTTATATCAGGATAAACCCACGTACCTGCTTCAGCTGTGTCTCTGAGTTGACGGACACCTGGCACAATTCACAGTGAAACGGCTGGCTGGATACACCCACAACCGCTCTGGTCTTGTTGCTCATTCGCTGCTTAATTCGGCTGGTGGGCCTGGGCGATGATGTCATCTTGACCCTGCGTTGTGACTGGCTGCTGTTGTGACCATCAAGCATCTGTTTGTGCTTCGAGCCTGATTCAGCCAAACAAAGAGGAGAACTGAATGTCAGTTTCATAACCTCACTAACTTTTAATCAGTAATAGCAGTAGTATTTTAGAACATACCACTACAGTGAGACTCCAACTGTGAGCTGGAATTGACCGTCACTTTGCACGTAGGACAGTGAAGAGTTTTTTTGTCGCTCTTGGCCTCCTTAGCTTCTTCCACCTTTACCACCTCCTCCTCCTCCTCCTTCTCCTCACCTCCCGTGGCGCTCCCTTGAGGGTCAGAGTGTGGGGCTGAACCGGTGGCCAGGCTGCACCCTTCCACAGGTGGACTGTCTGAAGGTAGATCACTGAGCTGAGTGCCAGGGGACATCTGTGGGGAGAGCTGAGGAGAACGGAGTGAAGACGAGTCTGTGGATGAAGGCTGCGTGGGCGTGGTGGGTGCCAGCAAACGTTCCTGGATGTTTTCTGGTTGCTGCTGTGCAGGTTGGGAAGAAGCACTTAACCCTGTGGACGGATGAATAAACATAGAAGTTGCACTATGAGCCCATTTAGAATTGGTTTTATAATATGATATATTTCTTTGTATTTTATCTGGATCATAAGCAGTACATAAACATTCACAAAATAGTTTACGACACACTATAATGTGGCTATAATAGTATATAATGAGCGTTAGTATTATACAGTATTCATCAACAATTATAACTTCTCACAGGACAACACTAATGTATTATTACAGTTGTGCTTTACTATAATGTCATTCATTATCTGTTTGTATACCAGCCTCCTGAAGTTTATATTTCACAGACGTAACGATTAACTGAAATTGTTTTGATTTCGATGACTTGAAAGTAAGTAAGTAAGAAGTTGAAGCCCTTTTTATCTTTTGAAGCCAGTGCAGAAGTAGACTAAAAGCCTGCTTATTTCCCTCTGCTGACCAACAGAGGAACAACTTAAAACTACTTATTTTGTGTAAGTGATTTAATTACTACCAAAATTTGAATTCCAACATCTAAATCTAAATTTATAATAAATATTTTTGGAATTAGAGAGATATTTACTTACATCTCTGTGCGTCTGCTGTGTTATTATTTCCTTCTGGCTTTACATATACTTCTTTACATACTCCTCTATGACTGGTGTTCTCTGCCTTTACCTCGCCACTCTTTTAATCTACTCCTGTTTAGTCTGATCTTCAAAAAAACTCATACTTCTGGGTCCTTTTCCATAATTTTCTACACGCTTTGCATGTCCATTAGCAAAGCGACAATACAAATGTGTTGTTGTAATAGGAACAAGAAACTAAGTGGGAGTGGTGTTGAGCCACTGTTGATCTACAGCTAAAATCAAACTAAAAGTAGTAACACCACTACATCTCTCTTCAAACACTATCTCTTTAAGGCTTCTCATCTTTGCTTGATGAGAGTAATTACAGATCGGACAGAGCCAATGATAGCAGGACAGGTAATAGCTAGTAATTAGCCGGCTGAGTGGCAGCTACCCAAGACTAGTGCTTACGTCTCTCCAATTACCACTTATTACTCAGAGGATGGGGCGCCTTTAAATACAGAACGATTTATACCTGTTATGTCTTTCAAATGGGAGTCTATGGGCACCGTTCCTCTTCCCATCATCCCCCTCTCTCGGCCCCCGTCTTTTCCTGTTGTTGTTGTCGGACTGTGACCGTTCTTCTTCCGGTTCCTCTGATTCTCCAAGGCCTTCATCTTGCGAGCATGTTTGTGACCTTTGTAGTGGGCCTCCGCCTGGGTCTGACCATGACACACACACACACACACACACACACGGGCAGAACAAACAGAGAAGAAAATCAGTGTAGAGTGTATGAACCGAATCACTGACATGATTAAATTAATGAAGGACAGCATGAAATCAGTAAACTGTAATATTTCCATCTGTTCCATCTCTCTGGCTTCGCATGCATCCTTGGATTTCGGGATAAATAATGCGATTGAGCATTTGACTTGGAGGAAGAGTCACATCGCCATTTTGATCATCATCGCCGTCACGTTTGTGCACAAATGAGCATCAGTTGGGCTGATGGCATCTCATGACCATCCTCTGAGCTCACTGGCTCATCGTTCCACTAATTTGTTGTGACACAAAAGGGCCTGTGTGCATATCCTGCAACACACAATGCCCCCTGCGCCTTCCACTGTTGCGAGAGAAAACACATTTGGGGCAGTGCCCAAAATGGCTCTGGATGGTTGTAGATAAAGCGAGAGCCAGCAAGTAGAAAAACACATCTATCTGGTAATCCATACACACATTAATATCTCCGTACAACACAGCAAATCTATACATTTGATTTGATATGCTCTACTTAGCTTCAGGAAACAAACGGCAATAAAGTAAATAATAATAAAGAAATAAATCAGCAGTTTGTTGATTGCGTTTGTTTCTAATTTTCTACAACAATATTTATCTGCACAATATGTTATATAGCAGCTTGGCTTAATATACTCATTAACATCTTCATGACAAATGAGCACACTCCATCTGCTGATGAAGACCTGAGAGGCAGTTAAAAGCCCTGAAGGAAGCTGGTGAGTTATTTGTATTATTTTGTCATGTTTACATAAATTGTACAACATGTGCTTTGATTAAATAGACCTGTTTGTTGATGATTAAATATATATTAGGGTAAATAGGCCTTATTCACAACAAACAGCTCTAATTGTCATTGTAGGAACAGCACAGGTGTTACTAGTATTATATTATTCAGGTGTCCCAGTAAGCCGTGACAGTGTGACAGTGAGCCAGCATGTACAACACCAGGACTGAGAAACTGAAGCAGCTATGTAGGATTGTGTCATCATTCATTTTATAATAATTAATTTAATAATCTGTGCTTTTTCTTTACTGGGACTAACATGTCAGAGTGTCCTCTGTAAAATAGGCCTATAACCTACTCTCGGAGGGTGAAAAGTTGAATTAGTAGTATAGTCTGAGTAGCCGGATGCATTTCTTTCCTGTGTCGTAGAGCCTCTATTGTTGTCCAAAAACTACTAAAAACACACAAATGAGCCACACTGCATGTTCCTTCATTATATGAACATTGGCACAGTAATTAATTTAATCAAACACACATATACCATGCTGCTGCTAAACAAATACTGATTAAAGTGCCAAATGTGTATTAATCAGCCTCTGAAAATAGTCCCTGTTTCAGCAACATGGCAGTAAAAATGACAGTAACCAGCTGTTTAAGGTAGTTATTTTAACCTTTTAAAAGTACCACAGACAAAGTAGGGAAGTTGGACAAATTATAGAATTCTTGGTTTTCTTCTTTTGATGGGATTTCTTAACAATAAGAAAAACATTAAAGATAACCAGCCTCGACCTTTAAGAGCGCACGTTTTTGCCACACTAGTGCATTTCTGTACTGTATATCAAGGACACAAGTGCACAACTAAATCAACAGAGTCTGGGTTTTGAACAGTGTAACAAGGCTTCAGGGATCTAGCTTCACACGAGGCTGTTGGATAATTTGTCGTCGCTCAAATGATCCAGTTTCCAGGCACACACTGTACACTGGGCAGCGTCCGAGCTGAGTGTGCAGAGGTGATCCTTTAGTGACTTTGTGCATAAAGTGGTGGGGGGGGGGGGGGACGAGTCTCCCCATCAACACTTTGCATTAAGCTTATGCTGCTACACAAACAGAAAGGGTACCACCATGGATCAAAGTGTGTGGCGGGGGGGACACAGGGCTGAGCAAAGGGTGAACGGCCCCTTTGGCTATACGTTGAATGTCAGTGCACACTAATCATTCAGCGTGAATTACAACCGAGTCAGACGGAAGAGTCTGCTGCCATCCGCATACGACCATACTATCTGGCAAGGCAGTGTAGTATGTGTTCACTGTGTTCCAACATAGTTAACGTCACAAGAGATTAACATGTAGAAAAGGTGTCCCAGGACGGCAAAGATCCTCAAGGAGACTGTCAGGACTGCTTGGCCTCCGCTGACTTTGATTCAAGCTGCTTTATGCATTCTCACCACACCACTGATGCCCGAACTCTTCATACACAGTGAGCAACAACTGTTTTCCACGAAAGGGCAGCAGAATTAGAATATCATGTGTGATCCTTCAGGCTTGAATCTTTCATGCTTTGTTTCAGTGAGTTTAGCAGCATTAAAGGAATAATTTCAAAGTCTTCAAGTCTATTGCTTTTTTATGCACATCGTGGGTTACGTAGTATAAGTAGACACCATTTTCACAGCCATCCATCTTTGTCTTCATACATTTTTTAGTCCTCATTCAGTGCAATAAAGCACTTGAAACTAGCGATTGAGACCATAAACTCATGTTTACTGACATAATAAATCAAGCATGAAGTCGGGTCCTTTTCTCATAGACTTCTATACAATTAGACTCCTGTTTTCTATACAAGGAGACTCCTTTTTGCAATCAGAGGAAGCGCCCCCTGCTGGCCATTAAAAAGAGTCCAAGTGGCTTGCATTGGCTTCACTTTTCAGAACTAGAGGTTGCTGCTTGCTCCAACTGTCATGGATTTTGTTACAGACCTCCATGGCTCCCAGAAAGTGAATCCTTATGACTTTGGTGATTCTGGTCATATATCTTCTTCATAGCAGCGAAAACATGGTTAATGTTTTAAATAACCACTCAAATTTAGCATGACTTACTATGTAATCGCCTTGGAAAATAATTGTATCTTTGGTTGAACTTTGTAATCATAGTTTGTATCAAACAGTGGATTCAGAATTGCGTTGAACTTTGAATAGCAACCTGAAGCTGCTCGTCTCATACAAAAAAAATAAAAAATATGAATGACTGTGAAAAGGAAACCTTCTGTATGTACTACACAAGCAGTGAGTATAAAATATGCAAAGACTTGAACTATTCTGAACTATTCCTTTAGTCAATTTTCCCTGTCAAGGACAAATTCCACCCGCTCAGCGCAGCCCCCTACTGGGACCTGGTACCTGCCATCCAACTCCTGGGTAAACCAGCACTCTCAGCTCAGCTGCAGGTGACACAGAGGGGAGGAGGAGAGAGCCTGTTAGCTAGAAAAAAAAAAGACTGTTGGTCCAAAAGTGCAGAGCAGAGAGAGGAAGAGACAGATGAGGAAGTACGGGTAGTAGAATGTCCTGCTTTCTTCAAGTTTTCACAAAAGAAGAGTCATTGTCATTCAACCAGGTTCCTCCTAACAATATAAATGCAAATATGTATAAACGAAGTCCACAGTTCATATGAATGGGGAGGTGTGATAAGGAGGAAAAAAGCAACAGAACTAGCTGACTGGTTTCCTTCTACGAACCCACTGTTCGATTAAGTAAAGAGAAACTGTAGAAATATACTGATTGGACTGATAAGAAGAATAGCCTGCTTCAAGATTTTTAAACCATTAAGATGCAAAAAACATTAAATATGTTGCAAATATGTGGACGTTCGGCAGCAAACATCAAGAGAGTCTCACAGTGAATAAAGTGAAATATTGTTGATTCAACACGTCAATTTAAAATATATAAAAATGCATCACAGGTTGATGACGATGACTACATTATGCAGAAAACAGAGGCAGATTAGAGAGTGGTCAAAGGTATTTTTCCGCCTTCCTGCAGTGAATTAAAAATAAATCCAGACCCGTCTTTGAGCGTTTGTTTTATTTTAGTTTACCAGAGGAAAGCTCAGAGGGAGCTCAAGAGAAGAAACTTTTTCCTCTGAGATATCTGAGAAAAAGATTGAACGACTCACAGTGGAGTTGAAGCGCAGGTGACAGATGTTACAGGAAATGATGGGTTTCTTCTTGGGCACTGGAGCCACACCGAAGGTGTGGTTGATCACTGCCTTCTGCACTGGGTCCATCTAAGAGCACAAATGCACACATCTTCAAGTCGGTGATACCTTTTGAATTTAGAGCGTAATGCAAACAGGTTCCCCGAAAAGCAAGTAAACAAAAAAGTACCCAGTTCAAGTCTGGCTGTGTTGCATCTCATCCCTCCTCTCTACACCCCTTTTACTATTTACTATTTCACTGCTGACCTATTTTCCTGTCACCTCGACACTGAGCCTGTCAATTAAAGGCAACATTTGGTTCAGTGTATTAAAACAATGAAAGTATAAAAGAAAAAGGTGTTTGAGATAAGCAAATATTCCCTGTACCAATAATAAAATGATTTAAACATGAATTCTGTTGATATGAAACCGATTATTTTAAACATCAATATTATAGGCATATATTCCAGAGTAGGCCCCGAATGAGCACAGGTGTAAAAAATAATTATCATTTTGTAGGTCAGTGATGAACTTGTCAGTGCAGATTTGTTTTTGAATCACTTCAGCATCACGTGTGCTGACTAGAAATGTGATGTGATTTCTTACCGTGCTAAAATTGGGGAAGAGGCTGAGCGGCGAGGAGCGGTTGATCCTGAGTGGCAGGAAGTGCTCCAGCCGCGCATGAGTGTGTGGCTGGAAGGGTCGACCTGGCAGAGGCAGGGAGGCCAGGAGTGGGTGGACCTGGCTCTGGGAGAGGGTACCTACAGCAGGAAGGATTACATCATTGTTTTCAACTGTTTTCCTGCTTCATTCTGTTCAGATTTTCTATCTCAAACGCTTATGTGGAGAGACACACATTTCACCCTTTTTCATTTGAGGCCACCGACGTTTCACATCCTTATATACTCACAGAGATAAAGGCAGAGTTCAGCACATGGCATATGAGATCAAGACCCATTCGCACAGTGAATGATTCACTCAGTGAAGCTTTAATGACTTCAGTAATAGCACGGGATGAATGACGAGGTGTTGTGTGGCCTTTTGCTGATTTACGAGTCCATAGTTCATCTTGACAAATGTCTCTGGCCTTTAAACACAGCACTGGAGGGTGTAATTGTGTGGTTTTGTTCTTCCTCCGATTTTGGTCATTCAACTCCAAGAAAAAATAATTGCAAGGAAGTTTCGAGGCCTAATAGACTGATTTACTGTACAATTTATATGTGAATAAACGTATTAGTTTGCTTTTTGTTGCTCGTCCATTTCCTGTCTTCTTGCATGAATTACTTTACTCTATGAAGTGTTTGTTTTGATGAATCCCGCAGCAATTTCCTCGTCACATTCTGCTTTGAAGGCTCCTTTCACATGACCTCTCATCTCATCACGCTTAATTTTGGTTGGCCGAAATGCTTTCAGACTGCTCATGCTTTAAAGTGCAGCACGGCACTGACCTTTGTCTAGACCCAAAGTAAACATTAGTGGGCTCGCATTGAAATGCACAGTCTTACATAAGCATGGGGATTATTGTAATGCCTGTATGCTGAAAGCCATGGCGTGGTGAAGGTAAAAGGTCATGTGCAAATAACAGTTAAAATGAATGTAAGCAGTGGATATGGAGTCAGTTTATGTTTGAATGTTGTTGAAATGGAAATATTGAAGCGATCATGAGTGTTTTTTTGTAGAGATTCAGGTATAAAGCAACGACACTAGAAGCTCAGGCTTATTGAGTACATGGAAGGTTTTCCCACTTGCAATTAAAAATGATAACTGTGATTTAATAGTTTATATTTTACTTTTATCATCCAAAATATTAAATACTTGTACATACATTCTGATTTTGTTTTAAATACCTGTACATATAATAGGTTGTGTATAAATAGGTTCACTGTGTTGTGTGTGTGTTATTCACAAAACTCATCTATGCAGCACCTTACCATATTAATACATACAGTATCTGTTAGGCACAGAATATTACCACCAATTCTTGCACTAGTGCTGTATAGATTTTTTCTTTCTTTTCTCACATTTTCCATAACTTCTAGAGAATATGGAGGAATCTTCTGCCTTCATGTTGTTTGTGCATGCAGGATGTTATGCTTATTGAATGAATCAATTATATGAACTTGACTTCAAAAGCTGTCGGTTACACGGGCAATCTTCTACAAAAAAAGTCAACTTTACTCAAAGTTGACAATGAAGTATGTTTTTGCAATTTACTGCTGAAACCCAGTTTTGATCAAACTATCTTGAGGTATAACAAAAAAGAACAAAATGTTGGATGAAAAACCAGGCACTTTGCAAGTAGCTGTCTTTTTTCTTATACAATATCAAGTGTTTTACTTCCATTTGAAAGACAGAGCTTAACTTGGTGTGGATTTCAAATCTGAGGTTACTGAGGGTGGAGGGGAGGTTTGGCCTTAGCGGGACGGAAAATGCCAAGAGGAGTTTGATGAGACAGCTGAAGGGAGCATCGGCTGGTATGAGGAGACTTCTGCCTTGAAAAACCGAATGAAATTGACTGTTGAAGCCAGAAGTATTCACATACCAGATGACGACTGGAGGATGAGGAGAGAAGACTCACTAACTTTGGATTTAGGAAAGATCTGCGAGGTGATATGTGAAGAGACTGTTGCGGCATATAGCACCAAAACATATATTGTAATAAAATGTATTGTTTTTTTTCTCTAAATACTGGAAAGAGTGAATACAGTTTTTAAATACGAGTCAAATTGTGTTATTTCATAGTGCTGAAAAACACAGCAACAACAAAGTAATTTTCCCCCAATTTCCTGCTTCTTTCACCTCTGGATTTCAGGTTTTATCTCAGGGGATGAGGAGGGTTTGAAAGTCCTTGAGCATTAGCATGCTTTTACTAATCTGGTCCCGTATTCAAAATGGTTCTTAAAGCCTGAGCAGAGAAGAGAGACATAACAGAGGAAGAGGAAGGAAAAAAAAAAAAAACATTTGCAGAATCAAAACATGCTCAAAGAAATGTTAGGAACTGTACTGCAGGGGGAATATGATTTTAGGCTTTTAGGAGTCATACGAAAAAGAGGTTTAGAGACACTAAAGATGTTGAGTTTTTCTGTGTAGGTGAGTTGGTTTTAGGCAACAACTAAGAGCAGCATCAGTGATAATAACACACCACTGAATGTCTTGTTGCATCATCGCCTGCAGCGCAAATGCCTCAGGGTACTTTTATTCTGGCAGTCAATATGGCAAAAGCCTGTCAGAATCTGTTGTAAATCTGATTCAGAGTAATCCAAACAGACGCCTTTATATTGAAATATGTCCATGTTCACCATCTTAGTTTAGTGTGTTTGCCTGCTAACATTAGCTGATTAGCACTAAACACAAAGTACAGCTGAGGCTGATGGAAATGTCATTAGTTTTTAGGTATGTATCATAAACCAAAGTATTGGATGAATCAAAAGGTTCCCCTAATGATGTTGCTAGATGTAAAGCAAAGGAACCAGAGTTATTACAAATCATCCGGAGGGGGAGATGAATGTCTCTAACAAATTTAAAAGCCAATCCACCCAATAGTTGTTGAGACATTAACGTTACGGTGCATGGTGCAAAAAGAGAAAGTCACCAGATTAATTAGCATTCATTCTGCACACATTTTCATTGCAATCCATTTAATAGTTGTTGAGATATTTCAGTCTGGACCGAAGTAATGGACCGACCGACCAACATCATTGCCATTCCCAGCCAAGCCTGGCAAAAAAGTATCAACAAAAAAAATAATAATAATAATAATTGTGGCTCCATTAAATTTGTACGTTCAGGGAAGAGAACCATTAAAATAGATGACGACTAAAATACTTAGCTCTCTCAGAGGGTCAACAGACTGATCAACCAAATAACTCCAGCATGCAAATGAGGGATTAACCCCAGACCAGCGGTGCCTCACAATCTCAAACCACAGAGACACGAAATGTATCAAATTGAAACTGTGTCTGGAACCCCGGAGAGCAAACACACAAACACAAAGAAAAGTTAATTTCTATCGGATTTAAAGCCATGAATACAAATAGGCAGTTTTATCTCTGTCGCTATACAGAGTAGAGACGGATGTAACCAAAAATAAACAGCCTGAATCACCACAGTGAGAAGAGGAGAGAGAGGACAGACCAATCCTGGCTACCAAAAGAGCTGGCTACTCAATAATGTGGGGTAAAGCTAAGGCTAACTCCTAATCGCCAAGTTGTTACGTGTTAATCTTTATCAAACATACATTAAATTACTTCTTCTTTTTGCACTGTAAATTCTGTTTATTTAGTGGTTTACTGGCACTCAAGCCGTGTACCCTTTAGATTAGAATTTGAAATGATTACAGCTGATTATTACTGTTTATTTGATCCTGGATGTGTGATGTGCACCACATATCTCTGTGGAAAACACAAATACACAAAAAGACACACGAGTTAACGCATTTTGACTGATTCGATTTTGGTTTTGATGAATTCCAATTTCATTTAAATGCTCCACCAGGACCGTTCACGTACCACTGATGCCAATGAAGTGTATTGAATTGCGCTACACGGAACTGGGAGTGAATGACAGAGGAGTGAGAAATGAGAGAAAGTGAAAGAGAGACAGAGAGAGACAACCACGGGCAGATGATGGTGTTTTTCCCTCCGCTAGGCCGATGTGCTTAATCTGCCTGTCAGTATGACTTTTGGGGACATTGATTCCCTCTCCTACACAAATCTGATATTGATCTCATTAATCTCCCGCGCACATATTCACAAAACACAGCAGGGCGAAACGTTTAATTAACTGCGCTTTGAGCTGAACAAACTACAAACTGGCATCATCTGTGAGAATTTGTACAACGTCAGGCGACAAAAGGAGTGCGGTACTGACGGGACGGTCCCTTTCAAGTTAACCATCTCATTTGCATCCAGAAAGGTTCACAAAAGCTTTGATGGACGAAAGCTGCTTCATGAACTCAAACTCATGAAGTCAATCACTGTGCCCGTTACCTAAAATAAAAAGGCTCAGTAGAGGGATGGAGTTAACCATTTAAGATGGAGAATACCTTCACATACAAGTGGGGAAGAACCCCAGCTAAACTACCATACATTAAAAAAAAACATAATCATTTAATTTAGCTGATTTATGAAACTATTGTATTCCGTGAGGCAGAAAATAGATACAAATAGACTCAACATCAGTCGACTACTGTATGCATCCCCCTCTCTAGTCTGTGACATGCTACAGCGTTGTCTGTCTGGTTCCCAGAGCATCTTCACCAGTTGATGACCCATGTAGAAGACATGTTTATTTTATCATAGAGATCTATATATACACACACACATTGATTGATACACTGTCTCAGGTAACGTTTGCTGGAGTTGCTGGAGTGTAAACATCCCAAAGTCCAGTAAAGAGCAGAACGGAGCTGCTAATGTTACTCTAAACTAAGCTAGTTAGCAAGACATGCTAAAGACTGCGGGTCAGAGCAGACGAACGCACTGTTTAATCCATTACACTTTTGCTCTTTGCAGGGGTTTAGCAAACAGTCAATAGAGTACGGCTCGTGTCACTTTGGATTTTCCTTTTATTTCTTCCTACAATAAAAGTAATCCCACATTTTAAAAAGGATCCAGTTCCTGCTCGCTAATCTGAAGATAGCTTCTTCATAGAGGCTGAGAGTGTAGGTCACAGCAGCCAACCTTCCCGTATTGAGAAGGGATAAAAGATTATGAGCTGGAGAAATTATAGCACCTTGAAAAAAAACTGAGGAAAAGCTTAATCTCTATTATTTCCAGGATTAGTCTCTGGGTGACTCAACATCACAGCAATCACAGAGGGAAGGAAATGGCATCTTTTCATGAAGGATGGAAAAAAAGAGGGGGGATGAGACGATTTCGTAACGGCAAATCAGAGCAAAAGCATCAGAGGAAAGGCTGCTTTGGTTCCTTGAATGCATTTCCCGGGATCACCTGTCTCAGCCAGTCTTCAGCCTGAACCAACATGGCGGTTTTGAGGCACGCTCTCATTTCTGACGCCTACCAACATCCCCTGATGAGCTTCCTCTGTGACATTAATAACTGAATAAGGGCCGTTTCTTCGCTTCACTGGATTTAATGTGGAAAAGCATCAAACATGTTTTGCTATATTATCACCAATACAATATGTTTGATGAATTATGCAGCTCTGGGTGTGATTTACTCATGGGAGCAAATTTAGTCAGAGTGGCAGAGACCAGAGACATTGTGGTGCAAGCTTAATCTAGAGCAGTGGTCACCAACCTTTTTAAGCCCAAGATCCCCGACCTCTGCCTTGGTGACAGGGAAGACCTACCTATTGAGGCGTTGAGAGAAAAAGATTGTCCAGACCAAGACACAATGGATGGAGAATGGACCTGACAGTGTCAACTTTTGACTTGTTTACTTGTTTTATTATGAGCAGAAGGGAATAAGATTTTGATCAACATTTAACTCTATTTTGTTGTCCGTGTAGTTTTTACATACCAGTGATATTTTATGTTAATTTGGACACTATCACTGAGATAAAGATTAACTAGTTCAGTGTCAAATATACCATTCAATGGAAAAAAAACCCATGAATAACAAAAATAAAAGAACACATTTCAAGTACATCTTAATTATCGAATGATAAATATTGTATGATGGGCTGAAATGGAAGGCACCCAATGCATTCACTATAACCAAGGCAAGGCAAGGCAAGTTTATTTGTATAGCACATTTCAACAACAAAGTAATTCAAAGTGCTTCACATAAAACCATTAAAAGCATCAAAACATAAGTCAAAAGAAAAGGAGATTTAAAAACAATTAAGAACATTCATTAAAACATTAAAACACATTGTAAGACAGTTTCATAGTAAAATGCAGAAATGCAGGAAATTGATTACCAGTATGGAAGACATTTAAAACAAGTCAAACTAGGATTACAATGTACAGAGAAAAACACTATAGGACTAGATCCGGACAGGACTTTCTGCTTTGACATGATTTTAATCAGTCTGAAGTTGCTTTCGCGTTGCCTGTCGATTGTGCACACGTCTCTTCAGTTGCATGCCCTTATAAGGAGCTGGTGGGGCGTTTCTGTATGCAAATCCAGGTGCACGCGATTTAAGAATCCTCATTCGGGGGAGCACAGCTGAGAACAGGTCTGTGACCTTTCGGGCTCATGAATCTCTTTATTCCCTCAGGAATCTTCCTGCATAGAAAAAGCTCACAAAACTGACTGAAGAGCTTCTAATTATGAGACATTAAATTTTACAACTCTTGTTAGTAGGCCTACTTCATAAAGACTTATGGTATATTATATACAGCATCATGAGTATTTGGGCACTTGGAATATTGTGTCATACTGCTGATACTAGATTTAGTACATTACAATCACAGCATCAAAAACACACTTCAATGGACACATTAAGTTAATTAATATATGCTCAGAAATATACTGTTATGATGACTATATTTAAAATTTGCCGTTTGTCATTGGCATAACTGAGATGGTTTGACGCAATCCATTAAGTCACTACTGCACAGCATTATGTTGGTGCAGATCCCGCTCACACTATCTTTGACTAACAGTAATCTTTCTATTGCAGAATAGCACTCAGTCATAACAAACGTTTTAATCAAATAGGCAGGATTAAGCTCTGAGGAACGTGGAATTGAAATGCTAAAAAGTGCTGCCGCTTCTGACAGGGTTTTGCTGTTAAGCCTGCGTAACACATTGTCAAATGATGAAAATTGAATGGTATGTTTTCCACTTCATAATGGCATGAAGCACACAGCTTTTCTGAGTCATAAAACAGAAGTGGTTAGCGCACAGCGCTTCTGCAGTAATGATGATGCCATTCATTGCTTACACAACAGGCAGAGAGCTCGGCATTTATGATGAGCTCTGGAGGATGAATTAGCATCCATTAAAACTGGCATTGACAGCTCCGCTTAGCTGCCTCCACTGGAAACAATACGGTGAAAGCCTAATTTCCATGATGGCTTAAAATGCCACCCTCGCCATGCACTGTGTGGTCTTTAAATAAATCATCTTTATTGTGACAAAGTACATTTAGGCCACGTCTGGCGACCAACAGGCAAATTCTCCCGCTGGCTGTCACCGTCTATTTAAAGTCACACAGCCACAGCTGCCAGAGCCAGCAGCTTCCTGAGAAGTTCTACCTGCAGGGCACCATCCAGCCCAGATCAGGCTCCCCGCGGTAATCTGTCCTACTTTCTGCTGGAGCACTGTGGGCCCATTTTCACCCAAGGGTCCGGACATTTCTGTTGAAATTGTTCAAGGTGAAATGTGGGACTAGTGTCCTCTGGTCAAAGAAAAATCACAGGGCATTGTGATTACTCTGCAAAGGACACAAGCAACGCTTATTGTCCACACAGGAGAATTAAACTAAAAACAATGAGGAGAGTTGAAATTCATCATGCGTCTTTTCATCCAGACTGCTGGCAGGAACCAGCAGATCAGATAATGTAATGCATATCTCTTAATTAAACAAGAACTTTACAGGAGGCTGTCGGCTTGGTGTGACTTTATATTTACATTATTTCCACAGATATTCCACATGGGACATCATATTTAGTCTAACCTATAACCTATAAGTGCCCTGTCTGGTACATGAGGAAAGTAATATATTTGGTATGTACTAGCGATGCATGATTTGAGTTACTCTCACTATGAGCATCCATTTATGCATCTTCTTTATGTTGAGAAGACTTTGGCTTTTGAAAAACAGGTAAACACCAAATTCAAATTGAATGCACGTGATGTACTTTTAGATTCTGTGGACATAAGGGACAAACAAACACGAGGAGATAAGGTCGATCTGCTGGGAAATGAGCGTGAATGTATTATCAGTGCAGCTCAGATAGAGCAGGGTTTGTTGTGTTTTCTTTCCCTTACCGACCCTCTGCACTTCCATAACGTTCTGTGTGTCTTTATCATGCACACTTAAAACAAACTGCCTCCATCTGCTTGAATTGAGATAAGACTGAGTCTAATCAGAGCTGCTGAACGGCAGTCAGCAGATGTGCTGCACATACTTATTGATATTTAAATTCTGTTGCCGCTTTATCCGCCCCATGAACTTAGTAATTAGCAGCTTTCTGTCTGGATGCTCCTCACTGGCTGTCGGCATAGTGGAGCTAGATTGACGCATCGTACATTGGCGGCTTGGCTTCAGAGCTGAGAAACACAGGATCTCTGCTAACTGGTGCAACTCAAAAGATGGTCATCGGGGAGACAATGAATAATACAAGCTAGCATCAGCGCATGCATGGGGTTATAGTAAAGTGGCATTCAGCATTTAAAAAGTTTGGAGAATTGTGTCTTTTTTAGCCCTTCCAATCATAAAAACACAAGAGCAATAGTGCAAAGACTGGCTTGAACAGTGCCTTTATCTACTCTCATGTGAGCGGCAATTGTTAGCGTGTCAGGCTAACTAGCTTAATACCTAGTAAGCAACCTAGCGTACGTCGACTCCGCCTTTACTCTTTCCTTCAACAAAAATGCTGCATTCTGGGCACGCTACATTTTCGGTCGCCCATGATGGAAATGCTGACATAAAAAATGATATTAAGACAGCCAAACATAAGCAAAGGTTACAACCGGGAAGTGGCACTGTTGCGACCAACTTCAGCAGGGCAAACGCCACTGACCGCCATCTAACACATGCAGCTCAGGAGGGGACCTTCTTTTCCTTGTTCGAAAAATCTACGATTGGCATTTTATAAGCTCTAACATACTAAGCGTTTGTCTCCAATCATGATGAAAATGCTTATGCGTGTGTACATGAACGTGTGGGACACTTCAGGGTCCTCGTTTGGGAGTTTGAAAATACTTTCTCTCTTACCTAGCGGTAAGGCAGCGTGTTAGCGTATCATTAACTAACTACGTGACTTTGTAGGGTTGCAGGTTATGTTAAAAAAAAAAGCCCTGTTCACAATTGTATATCCAATGTGTAACGTTAGTACCAGTCTTGGATGCTATCCTAAAAATTAAAACATACTTATTGGGGAAAAAAACTGAATTATGTTAGCAAATTTATTTTGTAGGATTAACTTTAGCCACAGTGTTGTAGCATGATATAGACATCAAGTTCAGGTTTAAGACCCATTTCACAGGGTTCAACACCTTTTTAATAAGCAACATACTGTATTTCAGTGGCTGAAATGTAATGATCTTTGAAACATATCCTACTCACAGCATCATGTTGGGAAAAACACGCGTCTTAAGAAAAAGGTCAAGGTTGAAAGAAACATCAACACTCAACTTAAATCTTACATGCTTCACTGCAGCTAATCTAATCATGCACACATCTTGACAGTGTATTGCAGGAATCCTAATAGAGAGCACTTGAATTTGTATTTTTGGGCAATGTCATGTCTCCTAACAGCTGCATATTTCAGCAGGTTTTGCATTTTCTGCTTGATTTTCAAGGCACGTCGCCGAATTGGGAAGCTCAATATTTTCATTCAAGTCAGCATTTCAGCAAATACCAAAACGTGAAAGCATTTTGCTGACAGTGCGTAGTTTGAGTGTGTGACTGCGTGTGAGCGTGCATGCTCGGGTGTATCTTAAATTGAAGTATGTGCAACATTTGAGCCATTTAAGAGTTTCTGTAACAATTGACCTCAATCGTTTGTCATCACTCCAAAGAGAGATTAATTATCTTCTGTCAGCAGATGTTCATGTACGGCAACCAGCAGAAAGTAGATATACTGCAAAGCCAACTTCAAGCATGTCAAAAGTTAGAAATAGTCTTGGTTTTTACACATCTATGGAATGATTTTGAGTAACCTCACAGTTTATGCAGACCAGCGGGATTCAGACTAAGGACATGGAAGGAGCATCAGTGTCCTCGAGAGTCCATTCCCCAATGGTGATGATACATAAAATGCTTAAACACAACAAATTCTCATTTTGCCACTGTGTGCTGGATCCCAGTTAGACTGACTGTTTAGTTTTGTAGTGGAACTGCAAACCAACCAGAGATGTGATACAGTACAACTAACAGTCTAAAAATGGTATAGATTCACTTTTCATGTTATTCTTCCTGGAACTTGAATGTCCTCAGGTTATGACCATGTACAATTTTAGGCGTGAGTGTGACTCTAACAGAAAACATCATCAAAACATTCATCCTCGATGGACCATAAATACCCACCGCAAACAAATTATGGTTCTAGACAAAAGGTCAGGATGTCACTAAAATAATCTTCAGAGTTAAGTGAAAATATTCACACTAAATCTCACGACAATCTGACCAGACGTTGTGGAAATATCTTCCTCCAGACCGACATTGGGGAGCAGCGATCCCTCCATGTACTATGCGACTATTACAATGTCAGATTATAGGGTTTGTGGCGGTGTGTTAAATGATTGCTACTGCAATAAGAAAACAGGACGATTTAAAAAAATACAATATTGCTATCTATATAGCACAATTGGTGAGGGCGGTAGAGTTAGGGTTAAATTTGTCCAGCGGTAAAATTTCCGCAGATGACGCAAGGTGACAATTTGCTTTGCTTTCTGTCTGAACGCCCTTAAGGGTTTGTTCACATAGACATTCGTTTGGTTGATGAGCTGCTGAACTGCTAATTTACAAGTGTTTCTGTTTTATTAATGCAAACTGTTTTAATATTTCAAACTCAGAAATATCATTTAATTAGCAGGCCTAGGGTCCTAGAGTTAAATCTGACGAATAAAAAAAACCCAAGTTTAAATCAATTTGCCCAATCCTAATTCTCTTCTCTTCACCTCCACCGTACTGTATGGTTCTCTCAGACCTTACAGATCTTGCTGGTGTTGCAGGGTTTAATGTGCTTTTTTAATTCAGGCATGATCCTTTGTAAAAATAAAGAAATCTCATTTTACTTGAATCATTGAAGCCACACAGCAGCTGATTTAATCTGTAATGCACTGAAATAACCATTCAGTGTCTTCTCTGTGTGCCCAACAGACAGTCCCACATGGCCTCTACAGACCCCTGAGATCACGTCACAGTGTTACCAGATATCTTCAGGCTGCATGAGCTCTTGGCAAATCCAAAAAAAAAATTCATGGCATGTGTCTAAACCATTAAAATGACTTAATGTAGTTGGTCTTGGCATGCAGCTCCATTCCCAGGGCACATTTGGAAAAATGCATGATGTGAGCCACTCTAAGCTTCTACATGTACAACTATAAGTTTGATATGATTTTGAAGAGAAAATCCTTCCACGAATCTTCATCTTGTGATGTTTTAAAACTCAATAACGCCATTATCAAAATGGTTACAGCTGATAGCGCTGTCCTAAACACAGAAGCGTAGCACACACCCTCCAGTTCCCCGTCAGGTGAACCCTGTTAGCCGTTTCAGCACGTTTGCTGTAGTTTGTACTGTTAGTTACGTGCCACCGGCTCAGCCATCGCCATGTTGAGAGCCGCTGGGAGGCAATCAAAATGCTCCCAATCTCATATTATGCACTTTTTACTGGACAGATCCAAATCAGAAAATTAAGCATTTTCTCAATATGGATTCTGTAACAATCAGACCGTTTGTGTGATTTGTGTTATTGCCACAGACACAATGTCGGCGTATCATACTTAATATGCACTTGACTTGCAAACTTGGCTCCACAGGCACTAATGACAGGTGTTTTAGATACTGTTGTGGCACAAATAAATTTAAAAACGTTCAACGACACAAGGCACCAAGTCAGAGTACAGTAGCCTAATTAAATTTGTTCTCTATGATAATCTGCACCATCACTATTGCAATTAAAACCATACTGTGCTATATACTCATTACCCTACGATTAGAATAATGAGTCATTAACGCTGCTGGATAGTGAATTTGAGCCCCATCAGGAAAATTAATGGTCCCACCAAACTGACTTATGAACTTCTGTCTCGTCAAACATGTTGAATATCTTCATCATAGTATAACAATAATAAGGACTTGTTTTTTCTTTCTCTCTCCATTCTGTGGTGTTTCTAACCTCTGATATATAATACATATTTTATATGTGTGTTGGTGGTAGAATGCATTTTATTATGAAAATGCACAGTAAGGGCTTTTGCACAAACACAAATAGGATTTTAGTCAAGCTTAGACTTTTGTTTGACTCTTTTAAAAAGGGACTATAAAGAGGTAGATGTCACAACTCAAGCCAGCCTGTGTCACACATTGTGATTATATATTCATTATAATCACAACCCATTTTCAGCATTTGCTAGTTGGCAGTAGAGGGCAACAGGAGGGGGAACAGTGGGCTGATGAGTCAACTGAAAGAGACAACGTGCCCCAAATACTGGAATAAATTATTTTACAATGTTATAATGAATGCATTTGGTTATGTCATACATCTTTGTTGAAAATTCACTTTTAAAATGTTATTCTTGATTTTAACCTGTTTTATTGTTCGGTCCTGAATATTTTATTGAGTCTATTTTTAATGAATTGTTTTACATTTTTCTACCAAATATTTACGCATTAACTGTCTTGTGTCTTGTTGTAATCCCTGCTTAGCTTCATCATACTAGTTCTCTTTTTCATGTTTTCTATTGCGTTTCGGAATATTATATTTTTGAAAAGAGCTAAATAAACATTTCCATCTACAGCCAGACTCGAACCAACCACGTAGCGCTCACATTTTAGGCGTCTTACACCACCGGACGCAGTTCATTTCCAATTGTGAACACGCAATTACATAAACCAGTCACAGTGTCGTTCTATGTGTGCATCACGTGGTATTGTCCATGGAAACAGAGCTCGTAATATGTGTTATTACACTCATGTAATCTCTGCTGTGCTACATAGCATTTTATGTCGACGAGCTATCAACAAAAGAATAGAAAAATATAAATCTCAAAGCAGAAAAATAAACGTTATTCTCGGATTTTTACACATTATTAAATCTCTTGCATGTTATACTCAACAGAGAATAAGATTTCTATACATATGCCGTCACTGCAGCCTCCAAACGCAGCTCTTGACGAGGGGAGGGGGCAGCTGCAGCATGGCCACCAGGCAAAACGCTACAGTTATCTCCTCTCCAACTGTTTCCCTTTGATCTCTCTAATCTGCCATTTAAAGAAGAAAGCATCCAGAGCTGGCACACAGACACTTCTTAGTAGTTTCTATCGGCACACGGCGCAGTGTGTCCATAAGCTACTGAAGTATATAATGTATTCACATAATTTAAACCTGCGGCATATGTTAACTCTATGAGATGGCACTTCTTTCTCATCCTCATCATGTAACGACTACAATAATGTCTGCCTCAGTGTTCATCCAAAATGAAAAACACAAACCTTGATCTAAGGCTGCAACTAACAATTGATTTCACTACGGATTAATCTGCTTATTATTTTCTTGATCAATTGTTTTCTTTATAAAATATTGACAACTGCCCATCACAACCCATTACAGCCAGGGTGACATGTTTAAATTGTTATGTCCAATCAACAGTCCAAACCCCTCAGACAATCAATTTGAAGTGATATAAAACATATACAGGCAGAACATCTGCTACCTTTAGTGTTTTGGCTTGAAAAGTGACTGAAATGATTAATAGATTATATGAAAATAGATTGCTGATTAATCATCTCAGCTCTACCACATCTACCACACATCCATATTGAACTCTTGTTTACTCTTTCATTTGCATCCATTTATCTAGAGGTCAAACTATGAACTGGTGATGTACCAATGTGTGCTGGGAAAAAAATGAAAGTGGTTTTAAAGTAGTCCTGAATTAAAAACAACTCTGAATGCAAACAGCATATTGCTCCTTTGCAGAAAAAAGAAAAATCCCCACACTGCCTTTATCTTTAACAGGTTCCAATTATGCGAGCTAATCTGGGCATATTTCCCTTGAGAGGCAAAGACATAATTGCCAGCAATCTGCGCAGTGATATCAACGCGGCTCTTGTGTGGCTTTAAAATGACTCGACACATCTGGGAGCCACCGTGTTGTATTTGGTCTGAACTCCACACTTGGCTTCATCAAAAGGGGGTCAATTCGAAAAACAAACAGGCGAGGGCCTCATTGTGGATGCAGAGGCACTGAATGAGGGCAGATGGTATAGGCAGGAGACTGAGCCTGCCCTTGAGCAACGATGTGAAGACACTGTTGTAAGCCACATACTGACAGGGGAGTACTCGCATGCATTTACGCAGATCGATGCACAAAAACAACACATCTCAAGACATGTTAGACTATTGCATTCCCATAGATAAGTGGTACTGACAATACCGTAAGAGTAAACAAATGGTCTTACCGAACACCATCTCCACGTGTTTTCTGATTCCTCTGCTCGCCACTTTCTTCTGTATTTGACTTAAGCGCCTGCTGCCAGTTTATCTCCCATCAGAGAAGTTGAGCAAAAAACAAAACCCCCCCCAAAAAAAGTGCCTCCTCGCGGATAACCTTCTCCGTCTATCTGTCCCCCCCTTTGATTCTCTGACTGAGGTGAGCTCCTTTCTCGGTCAGCCACACATCTTTTGGCCGTGAGCCAAACTGCCGCAGCTAAAGGACGAACACGCATATGTGCTTCAATTAAAAAGCCTCGCGCTCCGCTGATCACGCCGCCCTTAACGAGACGAAGGAGAGAAGCGGCAGCGGGGCGGATTGAGAAACAGCGGAGACAGAAAAGAGGCTGAGAGTGTGATGGTGAGAGTCTGTAGAGCAAGTGTGTATTCTTCAGTGTGCATCAGTATGTAACAGAGAGTGATGAGGAAGAGGAGGGAGAGGGAGAGAGAGAGAGAGAGAGAGAGAGAGAGAGAGAGAGAAAAAGAGAGAGCTGGCATGGGACTGGCTATCAACAACATGAACATCCCACCTCTCTCCCCGTTCTTCTTCTTCTTCCCAGCACCAATTTCTATGCAGGGTTCACACCTGCATGCTTCCGACATTCAAATGTAATTTCCTTTCTGCTATTACTTGACAACAATAGGCGTCATTTATCAATCGGTTTTCTGTTCTGCTTAAAATTGCAGCTGCGTTGTTCCCCAAAGTTATCAACATCATGGGCACAAAACGAAAACATTTAAAAGCTTTCAAACCACATCCAAATGATACACCTCGTACGTGTACATCAGACACTGCAGTCTGGTCTTTGTGCTGATTGATTGCAAGCTCGTACTTGATTAGAATACATTATTTCTACGCTCCTGTTTGCATTTCCAATAGGTTGAGTGTGCAGAGCTTTCAATCAAAATACCTGAGTCAATCATGCGGCGCATAGTCATTATTTTTGCCACCAATGCTTCAGTGTAAATGATATATAATCACCATCATAATTAAACAGTATTGGATTAGGGTTCAGCCAAAGTAAGCAGTGGAGTAATATTTGATTTGCTCTGCAGTTTTTCGACATCAAATCTCAGTTTTTGTGTTAGCCCGCTACTGCTAGTCATTTCATTTCAACCCCAGTTTCTCATTCATACATTTTTTACATGTCATTTCTGGTGATAATCACATGAGTGGCTGAAATGGCTGAAATGGCTGAAATGTTGCGTTCTGATGTGCAACAGTGGCACAAGAGAAGAGTCAGCAAACAGTGAGGCAACATTTTAATCTAATCGAAGGTTTCTCATTCAGTGAACAAGATTTAACATAATTCAATGTTATTTTAGCTGCACGTAAAGTGAAGGAACGTGACGTTTTCCAGATAATGCTCGTCTGCCTTAACGATGTGGTTAACATCAGTGCTCTGCTGAGTGAAACGCTGAATTTATCCTGAAATTAACTTGTTGGAAAACTGCATTAATCTCTAATGAAGCATTATTAATAGTTTAAAGATGTATTCTATTCTGCTATTTATTCTTAAACTGTGATTTGTTGCATCAAGTTCAGTTAGGTTACGTATACTACACATGTATCTGATGGTCTAAGTATAGGGTCGCTAATAGTGAGGGCAGTTATGTCTCACCACTCGTGCAACACACAGAAATCACACATTCATAATATTGAAAGAATTATATTCGTCTTTAACCAGGAATTATGTATATTTGCCATCCATGATAGTATGGACAGTATATTGCAAAAAGTAATTCATTTGAAAAAAAACAAGGTGTAGCCATGCAAATATATTATATTTCTTAGAATGAAAGCATAACTCATTTGCATCCATCTTTTAGATACATTATCAGTCGACGTCAATCTTCCAACACTTCCATGCAAAAGAGGGTTATCACTCTGTAACGAGGTACAGAAATATAAATCATAGCTTAACATATTGACAGGACAGCTCGTTCCCCACTCAACGCCAATTTAAAACTATTTGAGATCAAGCAACCGACAGCGTGCAACTCCATCAGAGTGTTTATTTTAATGAGCAGGTGGGAGAGATTATTGTTCACCTAATAGCTCGCTCATATTGCGGACTGATCTTTGGATGATTACTGTATTGACACACTGCAGAGCAGAGTTTGATTCTGCGGTGAATATCAAACTCTTTTGTGTGATATATGCAGATTAAGATTAAACATGCATGGGGTGCTCTCGTGGCATGAAGTACAAATTGAACTGAGTAAAGGATCGGAGAACTTCTTAGAGTTGGTGACCGGTTTTCTGTTGTTATGTTCCTAAATATCAAGAGTATGAATTAACCTTAAGATTCACTGCGTTCTGCTTTTAATTGCTGAAGAGGAGGAGAGTTTCCGTGCATCTGAGAACTCGACTCATTCCAGAAGCACATATTTGGATATTTGTAAAGGCAACACAGAGACTTGAACGCACCGCTGGGGACGCCCTCAATGCATTGCTATTCATTCCACCGTCACTATAATCACCTCAAATAAACACAGTTATTCTCATAGACTGTGCCCTGAAACCCTGGCCTCAAATGTCACATACAAGTGTCGTCAACACACACATAGGCACACACACACAGGCAAACACACAAACACACGCACACACACGCTGCTTGTGTCTGCCCTGTGCGCTCCTTGCTGGCTCCTTGTCCACTTGAATAAGTGTGGTGTGGAAGCACAACACTGACGAATCCTGACAGTTATACACTCGATTTCAGCCGGCTGCATTCAAATGCTTGTGCAGGGAGACGGCCTCGAGCAGAACGACTGCGTGTCGGCTACACACTGCATGCCTTCATCTCGCTGTGGACTTATGAAACATGCATACTTCTATTTACCTATATGGGCTTTGTAGGTGTGCTTGATTGACATGGCACGTTACTTATGGAAATCACTGAGGGAAATGTTTTTGTACTACACCACCACTATTATAAGAAATTAAAGACAGACTTATCTCGAAAACCCACAGGCACTGCCACCTAAAATACCAAAAAGGAACTTTTTACATGTTTTATTTGGGTGTAGAATTCAGATTTCAGCTCTCTGGGTAATTTCTCAGACTTTCACTGACCTGGAGATGACACAGCCAGTCCCTGTGGGTTTTGGTGCCATCAATGGCAACAGCTAAGTCAAAATACTGGGAAATGGCGAGCAAGCCTACACCCCCCCCCCCCCCCCCTTATTCTGTCTCTCCGTCTCCAGCAGCTCCACTCCTTCCTGCAGGCCTTCAGTCTGTGCAGAATGTCCATCGATGACAAATTAAGTGACGTCTTAAAAATGGCTGCTTTTTGCTCAGCAGACTTTGCTGTATGAAATGAGGCCAAGCAGCAAAAAAACTCCAGCTGATAAATGTCCTATTTCAAATGTCCTATTTCTCACACAGTATGTTTCAGCATGCATGTGCGTTTCTGTGTGTGGCTGTAGACATACCGCTTTCATGGTTGTTTTTTTGTTCTACCATGTATTTACTGTATGTTGGTATACAGGAGAAGGAACGAAAAGCATTACGCAAAGTAAGTCTGCAGTGGAGCTCTTGAGAAATGTATAGATTTTCCATTGGTGAGGGGGAGCTTTGTTCCAGAAAGAAGAAAGGCTAAAGGTTCCCTTCCAGTGGGAAGATTGTTATAAAGGTTGCAGGAAATGTTGCAGGTCACCTCTCTCACGGAAATCATTTTCAGGTTTGATTTAGGATGTGCTTGAACAGTCTAAATTTGACTAAATCAAATCGAAGAAGACTGGAACTCCAAGTACAGTCACATTATTACGCTGAAACTTAGTGGTGTGCGTGCACAGCGCGTATACATGCTCCTAAAAATAGCCAAAGATACATATCAGTGCACATCTTGCAGGGTAAGCCTGCTGGCAATGATGTTACAGTCATGTGATCATGTGGTGTTATGCGCACAATAACCTTTTGTTCCCTGACTTTATCCTTTAAGGTTGTACCTCCTCCCAGGCAGCATGAATACCCCCGTAAAACAGCACCCAGCGTTGTGAGCAGTGCTGTCTTTAGGACAGTGTTGTAGGCGTGACATTCAGATTGGCCATGGAACTCGAAGGTAAACACAGAAATGAAGGGCAAATGTTTTTGTTCTTTTTTTAAACCAACAGATTGCCGTCAGATTAACATAAAGGTGTGCATCTCTGAAAGGGGCTGTTGTCTTTAGCTGCACGTTGAATTGAGCAAATTTAACTTAAAAGCACTTAACATCTGGTGCCCATGTGCCTGTGCCTCTACACAAACACACATCATACAGAAAAGTTGAAAACCGTAACTTCTGAACTGAAACGACTCCAGTGGTTCAGCAGCTTAGTGCTAAGTGCAGGAAAGGGAAACTGCTCCGGTCCGGTCTCTTTTCAAAAGGCCCCCCAGTGAGAAGCACCCTATTAAAACCGCTTTTCATTTCAGCAATCACTTCATGCGACTAAATAAAGGCAATGCTAGTTCAGCTGTGGGGAGGGGCCGGGTATTATTAGGCTGGTTTCATCGCGGCACAGACTGAATTATATACCAACACTTGATTGACTTGGCTCATCCTCCTTTTCTTCTTTCTACTTTGAAACAGGCAACAGAGAGAATGGCTTGCGAGACATTTTTTAATTAAAACATGCCATTTGTGTGTCCTATTTATTCTCAAGGTTTAGCAAAAGATATGTCTGGCTGCCATTTTCATATGCCAATTATATATTAATAATAATAATATTTTAAAAACACATATGTTGCAGGTTCAAATATGACAAAGGAGTACAGAACACTGTAAATTAGTCGGTCTCTGTCTTTAGAAGGATAATTTACAGGCTATTTTTCTGCCTATGGTCTAGTTGCATTTTTTGCTCCATATAAAACCATTTCATGGCTATTTTTAGGACCGGCAGTTGTTTGACTGTGGTATTGTCAATTTCACAACAACCCCATACAAAAGGGGTTAAACACTGTCGGGTTCATTTCACCAGTTCAAACACGGCCGGTGTGAAATCACTCCGTCCCCCCGTGTGAGGAAACGAGAGGCCCTTCACCCTGAGGGACCGACACAAGCTGCCCGTGAGCGAGTCTCATCTTAACTATCAATTATTGGATGAGATAGCTCTGACATGTGTGGCCTGCAGCAGGTTGGGTGTTTAAACGCTGTCGGTGCTGATGCTGTTGATGTCTAATCTCTCAACGCAGGTGCATTGTGAAAGGCATGCAATGACGAACAATGAACAATGGATGTTTGCTATGCCCTCCACCAAAATGGGAAAAAAAAAGTCAAAAAGGTTTCTGCATATTAAAGAGTGTTTATTATAGTAGGCAAGTATTTCCGAAACAATCCCCCCTTGTTTTAGAGAAATGTGTCCGTAAGGGCATCATTTTCATCTGAGAGAAGAAATGGCTCCCTGCTGTCACATTCACACTTTCTCAGATTGTTGTGACACTCGTATGGTTCTCCAGATAACAAATCTCTTCAGTCAAATAAATATGCCAATGCAGTCTAAAGGATGGGCAACAGCTATCCACAATCAGACATAAGCTGTGACCCAATTACATAAATTATGCAGGTTTTGGGTGTGCATTGTGTTGATTGTACAAGGGAAAATTGGCAAAATAAAGTGTACTTGAAACGGTCTTTATGCATACGGACTATAAAAAATATGTAAAATATAGAGAGATCCGATCAAATTGCGGGTACAAACGAGCTAACGTGAATATATTTTAAATACCGTGAGTAATAACGATAAATAAATTGTGTCAAGTCTATCATCACAGAGGAAGCCACTGCAGAGAGCTGCATGCCGCCTGCATGATGATGTCATGTGGATATACAAATCCAGATTTTTGTGAATTGTAGTGTGACCGAAATCCAATTCTCAGAGACAAAGCAACACTTCTGCTGTGGGTAATGTTTTAGCATGCTAACAATTAGCAGAATTGAGATTGCCTTGTAAATATACAACACATAAACCACCTATGGTATAGTGCCTCGCTGTTCGTTCTTCTGTTGTTTATTTAAGCATAACAGCATGAACTAACTGCAGCTAGAAGATGTCTCCAATGATAAACAATCCGTCTTTATCATAACTGATGGATAGCTTTGGATTTTTACATTTTCACCCAATTTTGAATGGCTAGTTCCCTTGGCACTAAAAATCTTGGCCAAAACTGGTAATAGGTGCAGTATAGAGTGCTGCAGGAATGAGTCCTAAAAGCCGGAAATTAGGTTTTGCACTCCAGGTTTCCACATCTTCAAAGTCAATGGGTTTTTTGAATAGCTTTTTTGGTTAAATAAGGTCCGTGGTTAACACAGAGCCTTTTTTCCGCAATATTCCAAATTATTGTTTCAAACTGGCATTTTTGTCGAAACAACCAGTGCAGTGCTAACTTCTAGGGTTGGCCTGCAAAACTATGTCATCCCTGCAGCACTCTGTAGGGAGTTCTACCACCCTATAGAGTGTCACCAGTCACTTCTATTCACCTGCCGGAACAGAAGTTAACATTCACAGAAAGTCAAAAATACAAGGTGGATAAATACAGGCCAAAATTGGCTTGTGCTCTGGATCAGTCTAACACTTTTAAGTATGAGTGATGATCTGCAAAAAGCTATTATCTGACACAGAAATAGTCAATAACATTCTGATGATAACAGAATGAGGTTGAAGTGAGGGAGAAATTAAACAATGGATAAAGTATTCATTTAATTTCATGCCCCGTGTTAGATTGGAACAGCTAAATATGCGTGGTAAGCCGACGGAGAGAGACAGCCTCATGAATCAACATTAAAAAGTGCCATCTTATTGGCCAGTCTGAGTGTTGATTGATCAAGCGGGTCACTGTGGCAGAGTGACACAGGTGGTGGCGAGGGAAGGTGATTAATGGCCCCTCGTCATCGAAACAGGTGTGCAGAAAGTGCTTGGAAATGGCGAGGGGTTCTTCTGGAAGAGTAAATATACTGAATGCATAACAGCTCGTCAGGGTTTGCAAATGTGAACAATTACAAGATCGTGATTGAGGTGTTTTAGTATACTCTCTGACTCAACAAGGCGTGTTATATCAGGGTAAGGTTTCAGGGTCTGCTGAAAGACTATTGCATGTTGAACTCTACAGCACATCTTCTGCTGAAGAGCCTGTATTTGCACAACTTGCATAGTCACTGCTAAGAAGGAGCAAAGCTTTTCTGACAGGTTGTGGTGGCTTCAAATTGTATATTTTTGCTTCTTTTTTTTAATGCTGCATAAACCCTTCACTCTATGGAGCAGATAACAGTGCAAAAGCCAGACCCAGCAGCACCTGCACTTCATATCAAACTCCAGCACCAACAAGCATGAGAATGAAAAACAAAGAGACATTTTTCTAGCACTTGTAAACAGACCCTCTTATGGAGGAAAAAATGATTAAAACACTCCGGATGAAAAAACAACAGAACCACTGACAGTACAGCCGCCCTGCAGTAAATAGCAATTTGGAGAAGTTCATAATGTTCGGTTTTGTTCAGACTGCAAGCGTTGTTGATAAAGCTACGGTCATTTTGAGGCAGTTTATGAGTCTTTCAGACAATGGTGGTCAATGTTGTTCCTCTCTAGCAATAACTGGTACATTATCATATTCAGCTGCTTTATTACAAAACATCACAATATTTGGGATTCAAGCAACAATTGACATCCTTAAGAGCAGACATTTTAATGCATGAAAAGGCGTAATTAATAACGTGGCTTTGTGCCATTTAGATGCTCCAGCAGGGCGCTGGTACTGCACATGGTGTCTCCTTGGCGTGGCCATGGCCCATGGGACACTTCAATATAATGGAGCCATTATTATTATTATTAGTTACACCAGTGGTTTTCGAAATGCCCATTCAATTGGGAGTTCCTGGCCTCTATGTGTAAGTTGTTTTAATTTGCCTTGAAATGTCAATTCAAATGGTGACTGTCTGCTAAAGCTCACACTTAATCTCATTTGATCGCCATCTTACTATGACTCACTTTTGAAGTACAGAATTAAACCGCATTGCAAGCTACAGATTCAAAAATAAACCACGGAGCTAAGTAAGAAACTATTTAATAAACTCTCATTGTGTAAATATTTTTACGAGGGCATCAAACCCTATAATATCGTCGCAATATCGATTTCCTTCATAACATCCAGCCCTAAATTAAATATGAAATAAATCTTTTTAGCCTCGTTGCTGCCACTCTCTTTCACTCTCCCTTTAAAAGTGTCCTCCAGCGTTGCTTCGGTGCAGCCTGTGTTACCTGAATGAACTGTATTACATTGAGTGTTTATTTTTGTCGTTACCTGAACATATTTTGTGCTGATTATATTAGAAAATTATCTTTTTTGGGATGGGATTACAACGTCCCTACTGCATTATAGTGTTTTTAATGTTTGGCCCGATTTACAAACATGAGGAAGAATATCAGAATCATATTTTTATATAATACAGTCCAGCACAACACCACGACTAACTACGACCTCAGTAATAAACATGTGGTTGAATGAACACCTCACGGAAATATTTAACAAAAACTGGCCACTTTAAGCCTGTAAAAACATGGGGCAAAGCTGTGGTACTGGACTGCATTATATGGTATATATTAACTTAATACAGTAGCAAGTATAACCAATGAGCATTAAAAAAAAAGTAAAATAATCTCTATAACAATTTGAGAAGATATGTGATGTACTCAGCAGCTCTAGTAGGATACATTTACAAAGCAATAATAAAGTGTAAAGTTCTGTTGTCGCTGCTTTTGAGCCATGATCTTAAACTTAATAATTCTCCCAATCCACAGTAAATCAGCAGGAATATAAACTTTTGCACAGGTAAGTTACTGTTAGGAATTTGAGCGTAGAACTGTCTGTTATTTAGTAATAATAAAAGTGTTTCATATTTCATAATTCATAATTCATATTTAGGCATAATAATAAGGGTTTTGGAAATGCATAATTAAGATAAGCATAAAGTGTTGTAAGATTAGTAGCTAAAAGTAAGTTAAGGACATAAAGCTTGTGTCTAAGTTACAGAAGCTTAGCTTTATATTGAAGGGAGATTTGTGTTTGAAACCGGATGTGGGTGGTTTATTTTGAAAGTCTTTTTCTCATGTGGGAGGAGCGAGTTCGTGTGGCTCTCTCTCTCTGTTCTGGCTCTCAGCCAAGAGGCTGTGTTTTTTACCTGAGAGCAGAGTGAGTTTTTTGCAAATGGGGTTTTTTTGTTTTGATATTTCATGGAAATAGTGTACTTCAGTGTATAATCGTATGTTTACTGTTGGGATTAAATTCCTTATAATTGTAAATCAGTCTTGGTAGAGTTATTATTAGAGCAGCGTGTCGACTGTAAACACAGCAGCTGGCCATGTGCTCCGGTCTCCTCGGTGGGTTGAGATTCAGCCCCCAACATTACCTGTGCTGACGGCCTTCGCCAGTCGGCGCAGCCTCCTCTGGTGCGTCTTCCCTCTGTAGTGGATCTGGGCCTGGGCGTTGGAGTTCAGCTGTATGTTGCACACCCGGCACATAGTGGCACTGCTGCTGCCTTGACGTCGCTCACGCTTGGCCCTGTACACTGCTGCCACCTTCCTCTCCTCCTCCTCATCGTCCTCTTCCATGTCCTCCTCCTGTCCCTCCTGGCTCTTGGGAGGACGGCTGCTGTCCAGACAGTCGGGGCTCTTTGGACGCGTCATATCTGGAGAAAGGGAAAAAAGGCCATTAGCCAAGTTTTAGCAATTCGTGTGCTGTCGAAACAATTCAGTTCCCAAATGCGAGACATTTCTTCAAAATGTATGTTGTTAAAGTATCCACAGGGGGGCAACAGCGCAGCATGGCTCTATTCAGAGCAGAGGAGTATTGGTCTTTTTATTTTGTGTGATTCAAACTGCAATTATATGTGCGCCACCATTATAGTGCTTGATATTTCGTTTGACCAAACAGAGTGATTTCTGAGGCAGATGAAAGATGCTCATCATTTGGATTTATCTACAAATTTCTATATGTTGTCCAATAAAAGGGCTCAAATTAAGAGGACGGTATACCAGGTCTTTTCTAGAATAACCCAGCCCTGAAACATGCATCAGCTGAAAAGAATGGCCTATCTCTGGCACACATCACAGCATTACACCAGAGAGTACAGTCTGTAGATAAGTGTCTTTGTTGCAGAGCTTCTCTTTATTTATCAGATAATGAATCCAATTCTCGGGGTACACAAAGCGACACGTTTCTTTGTGCGAGCACACAGCCTTAATACCTGTAATGGCTGAGCGATTGCAGCAGACTGACAGCATAAATCAATCTGCAGCCATAACCGCCAGCTCTGCTGTGAATGTGGAAATGTCGCCCAAAGTCTAGCTGGAGTCTTTGTTTTGGTGCGGTTCACATGATAATGGCATCAGTTAAGTCCTCGTGCAGCTGGACATTTCATCCTCTGCCTCACTGAACGCAGCCCCCCCCCCCCCCACCAATGAGAGGCCTTCACTGGTGAAAATCTTTGCCGTTCTGAAAATTCAATTTGACTGCTGGAAAGATGAAAGTGGAAAGGGAAATGTGTTCACTGGAATTCATCAGCCTCCGACCAGCAGCATGGACTTCAAAGCCTGCAGCCCATCTCCATGATTATTTGAATGATGTTATACTACAGCCTCGCAGTGGACAGGGACATGAGAGTGTTTCAAACCTAGGTGTCTCCTCGGGATTATGTTAATGTCACACTGCTGTAATATGGACCAGCAATTATCTTTTAAAGGAGATGTAATCCAGACAGGATTACATTTTCTAGTAACAGAATTGGGAAATGTTTTTCATTTGCCGTTCTGTACTTTTACAGAAAAATCCAGATTTTCAATCCCAAATTGATGTCTTCAAATTGCTTCTTTGGCCATCCAAATGTCCAGAAGATTAAATAATATTTTCATGAGAACACATGTGAATTTTGTCCTTTTTTTAAATTTAAATGTTTTTTTTTTATTCATGACCGTTTCCCGGCCCAAACAAGTCGGAGGCCGAGGCACAAATATGATTTTGCTCTCTGGCTGTCTACCACACAGCTGCTGGATAACAACTCAGACTTGTGTTAAAGTCTTTTGTCGGTAAACGGTCTGCCATCACAAAACAGTATTGATGTGTAGACAGCAGCAGGGTCAGTCAGAGGGAGGTGTGAGCCGACTAACTCACTTTAAGGTGGTTTTGCATCGACATGGTCCCTCAATTCAGAGCTGGAATGGAAGGTGAATCTACCAGAAGTCAGTTTAGTTATCTTTGAGCCGTTCCCGTCAATTCTTGTGACACAAATGTTTTTATGTGTTTTGTCTTTATTGAAAAATAGCTGTTTTAAGTTTTTAAGATAGCAATGTTGATTATGTACTATCCCCATATGAATAAAAATATAAATGCCATGATTTTCTAGACTGAAGAGATATTAGGCCAAAAGGATTTAATATCCAGAGAGAGACTATTTTTAATAATCATTCTGTAGCTTTTTAATTTTTTTAAATAATATACTGTACTGGCTGTTTCCAAAGTTTTGAACCATTTATTCTATTCATTAGTGAATAGAGTTTGTTTAGTCGTCATGGATTTGACTCAGTTTTGTCAAACTGTCAATCAACTTTTTAGTGAAATATAGACAGACAGATAGACACTTTATTTCAGACTCAGGGTCCATAGAGACAAATACATAAAAAAAACAGACAAACAATAAAAGAGAATAATAGAGAACTGTTAACCAACTCAATATTATTAGTACAATTGATAACACATAAATCAATAAACGTTTTCAAATCAAGTTAACGAGTTGGATTTACACAATTATTTACGAAATACTGCACATTACCGCCAGTCGTTCATGTGTAAATCCTCCATCGCACCTGAGCTGCTCCTCTCACGCGTCATCTTTCTGTGGTCAGCTAGAGTCGAGTTGGCACCCGACGGCTCCGTTACAGAACAACAAGCCGGCCGGCAGCTGCTGATTTCTGTTGGCACTATGTTTCACAGCCAGGGCTTCTCTGCCTGTCTGGCACCTGAGCGGGCAGCTGGGAACCGCTCGGTCCTCTGCTATGGAGCGAACACCCTTCACCACCGCCGCCTCACGCGAGTCCGTGGTGGAAGTGTTTAAAATAGCAAACGTTGGCAAAATGCACGACTTCGGGAAGTAGTGAGTACGCTGGATAAATGAAACTTCTGCACGAGAGTTGGTAAACAGAGTTTGATACAGTTCTGCTGTTGTTAAACCTGGCCTATAATGACTACAATTCATCAAGGATTTACTCCGTTTTTGACAGATTTCAAGATTTTCCGTTCACAGTGGAGGCATGCGAGTGAAACAAAGTTTTCTTCGAGAATTTAAGGTAACAAGTGGTGAGGGAACGACTTACAAATGGTCATTTTGTGCGAAAAGTACTTTAAGGTCAATCTTACCACGGAAAGATCAGTGCTACCCAGTGTTGAAACTATTTCAATAAATTAAACTGAAATTGGACTTACTGGCAATCTTAACGGTTCACGCACTTTCTGAAACAAATGTTAGTCATTCAATCAATCGAAAAGTTTATTTTCACTCGAAAAAGAAAAAATAATTCCAGACTCTATAATCTCATGAAGAATAAAAGAAAAACTTCTAAACTTACTGGGTTTATCATCCATGCAGCAGAACGAGCTCAGTATAGCGAACCTGTGGTTGGAGATGAATCCCAGCGAGCTGGCAGTCGTCTCTCCATGTCTCATGGAACCACTTTGTTTAAAAGCCAGTACCTTTATCTCTTAACGCAGTATCTGTTGCGCTGTCCACTTAATAGTGAAGCTATTTGGCCTCAGCAGCTCTTTAAATACCAGCACTGATCGGCCCGTCTGGCTGAAAGACAAAGCCAAGAATATTTATGCAAAGGTCGTAAATGCTGCTTCTTCTCTCTCTGACCTAATGACCCTTATGAAGTTGAAATCATAAACAAATCAGCATGACATAAAGTAATATAGTAGGATGAGACCAGGAAAAGACTGGTTCACATATTACTCATTGGCAGTGCTCGAAGTGGGCCGGTACTCATTGGTACGCAGTGCAGTACATTTTACTCTTTGGCGTACTATTACTTCTCACAGGCTGTCGGGACTCTTTTCTAATTAATGTAATATTATTTAAACATTTTCTGAATCTACTATACTTCTGATTTAGGCTGACAGAATATGATTTATTAGGAAAAACGTTTTCAGAAGAACTAAATGTTCAGATGAAGGCTGTGATAGTAAGTTTTCTCGTGAAGCTTTTTGGAGCGTGATGATGCAAAATTATGTGAAATTTGAGAAACTTCATATTTTCCTGGAGGAGGAACCCCAAACCCAATATCTGCTCGTATCTTTCTTTCATTGTACAAATTCAGAATGTAAAAAATATTTTCTGATACACACACCAACATGTGAATGAGGAGAGTACTGGCACTTTTTTTCTCCACTTCAAGCACTGCTGATAAGAACAGCATGTGTAAAATGGAAGGGACTTTATTTCAAGGTTGTCTTTAAACAAAATGATGAGCGTATCTATTGCCTCCACACGGCTCTCAACATGGCGACACCTGATACATACAATCATTTATTTCCTGATCATTTGAATTGTGTGTTTAATGCAAATAGTCACTATGATGACAATAACAAAGTAAAATTTTAATATTTACAATTGTTGACAGTTTACACTGACTTCAAGGTTTGAATTATTTTGCAAGACGTTTATGGGACTGTGGTGAAAAAGGTTAGTTTGGAGCCTTGCTGTCAATTGCACTTCTTGGGAGGAAATATCAGAATCTGCAAAAAGAAGAATCGGCAGACTTTTAAGAAAACTGAAAGATGAAGAACCTCTGGTCTAAGCTTTTAGTCTTCATGTCTGAGATAGTGTCATGAAAAGAAAACAAAAAGCTACAGCCACTACCTAAATATCATTTCTTATTATCTTTTTTCTATACTCTAGTGCTAATCTGGTGTGGTGGGGTGGTGGATAGAGACCATAGGCAGCTATAAATATGGCGACCTGTTCAGCTAGTTTCCTTCAAGCGTCTCTCTCCGTCTGTGTGACGCGCCGCCTGCCTTCGCGTGCTCCGGTTTCACATCGGGGATAAACACGTTTCACACTGTGCTTTTACAAATGAGGGGAAGAAAAGCTTTTGCAGTGTGAAGAATAAAAAAAAAGTTGATTCGGGATAAAAACACATATCAGGTTTTCTTCCTGAATACACAAAGTTGCGTATATACAATGGTTCCAAATTAACAGGTGCTCCCTTCCATTCAGCTGTATAAAAAGATATTGTTCCATTACATTCATTATATGATTAAAGCACTTGTCAACATGTGGATCATTGTATATATATCTTCTCAAGGGCACTTAGTACAGCATGGCACTTCTCTATATATAGCTACACTTGAGTCCCTGAAACTGTAGATCGATTACACTAAAAGGCTTCATGCCTAAGTCATTTTTTTATTTTTTTGGTTCCTTAACTGCCCGTTTCTCCCGTCAAAGCCTGTTGAATCCATAGTAATCGCGCACAACTATAACGTGGCCGAAGAATATATTCCAGAGAAAAAAGTTGTCCGCTTAGACTGGCCTGAATGAATGAAGACGGAACAAATCCATCAGCGGCCCATTAATCCAGCTGAACCTGAGAACTTGCAGCTCTTTCTGGGTCAGCGATCTAGGAAACTTCCTGGAACGAGCAGGACTAATCCAGATGTGTTAAGAGGTGGACTATCAGCATTTATAGCCAAGTCAGCTGTAAACGGAATGTGATGGCATGAGCATGCTCTTTAAAATAAAAAAAAATGGCTTTGTTCCAGACACTCAGGCCAATACGAGTTGCCTCGTCGCTACACCTGTCATTACAGTTCCATTGGACGGTGGAGGAAAATAACTAATATTCTTGGTCATGTTTCTAATAAACACTTCGTAGGATCTATTTGCAGGCGGTGTATCCAAGCGCAAGAAATTCAGCCCATACAAAAAACTGTCAGTCTTGACAGTCAAAAGGACACACTGAACAACTGATCGACAGGTGGACTACAATTACAGTTGTGTTGCCAGGCAACCCCGCACATCCGCTGAAAACATGAATTGGAGCCCTTTTCACACAAATTGCAGCTCAATTATGCTGTAATTTGTGCAGAGAAGGCAAAGAAATGGACAAAAAGAGCCACATTTTGCTGAACGACGGGTGAAGAAACGTGGGCAACGCAGAAATATAAATTCTGCAGAGAGCCGGTATGGAGGCGAGCGAACGCTGTAGAAAATGTATTGATCTCTGCACTAAAATGTGGATGAAATAAATCGATTAATACTATTTCAACTGTGGTGCATTTCACATTCACTCAGCATTTACATGTTTTATTTTAAGACCTTAAAACTGTGACATTGACAGTCCCAGAAAACAAACAATTACCTGTTCAACAGTAATCGGTTACATTCTGCATGCTGTTGTTCTGCTGCTCTGGGTACTGAATCCATGTCTTGGGAACAATGGGGATTCTAGGTCTGTTATATTAGTGGGGCCAGTACATCAACTGTTTCTGGGTGAGTGTAACATGGACTCAAAAGCCAAGACTCAACAAGCAACCACGTCTCCTAGAAATAAAATGTATGCATTACTAATTAGTTTTACCCAACTCCATTTAGTAAGGAAATGTAATTCCTGTCTGGATTGTGTTGTCAAATACGTTGACATACTGCACACAGATTGTAGGGATGTGGATGGTGGGTGTACAAAGCATCCTGAGTTCTGCACAAGATAAGGTTAAGGCCACAAAAGCACTTTGGAAGACTGTGGTTTTAGTTAAAGGTCCTAAATTCAAAATTCAGATTATTTCTATTGCCTCCACACGGCTGCGAAAAAAGTCTGCGGCTTGCAGCTAACAGCGCTAACAACAGAAGAGCCAGCAGTGTTAACCTGAGGGGGAACCGCAACGGTCCCATCGGGACGTTATCAGCTGTAACCGTGGTGTGAGGCAGATCACGTGCACGAACATTTTTTCTGGTTGCAGTTTCTCAAATATGAGGGTTGCTGCTTTACTTTCTCTTATGTGATAGTAAACGGAAAATCTTTTTGAGTGTTGGTCCGACAAAACAAAACATATACAGAGTATAGGTTCACTATTTTCTGACATTTTACAGACAAAACTAGTCACTAAATAATCAAGATAATAATCGAAATGATTGGCAGAATAATAAATAGTTGAAATAATTTCCTTATAAAGGAATCCTTATAAAGAACACCATATTTAAAAAAAAAAAAAGTGGTAAAGTAAAATATTTTCTTAGTTGTGTGAAGATGTTTCTCTCTCTGTGGTGGATTTAGAAGAGGGATGACAATCTGTATGAAGGAACCGAAGGAGAAGCATGACTCATCTTGAGGGCTCAATGAAGTATAAATGCACACAAGCGAGCCAACACCGGTGCATTCAAGCCATGAACATTCAAAAACACAGTCCATGACCCTCAGAGCAACACGCAGAGACGTATGCACACACCGCTTGTACTATAGAGACACGACTGGGTTTGTTGGCATACATAATCCCGCAGCACGAGTGGTATTCTGTGTGTCAGATCTCTATGACGAGGTCATTTCCACTCATATAATGCAGTGATTCACTCGGTTAGGTAAGTGAGTGGGAGCTGTTAAGAGGGTGCATATTTTTAGTCTCTACATTTCCCTTGGACTCTGGGAACATGGGATGACAACACTGTATGTGCGTATAGTTGTGCGTAATATGAGGAAAGAGACATACAATTTTTTACAAGAGTTCTCAGCCTTTTGTAACTTACGGCCAACTTCTGATTGTAAAACAAAATGCAAGAATGAAAAACATAACATGACTTTGATGTATTCAGTGTCATATTTCCTCACCACACGCTTTGGAGCTTTTACTGGTGCAAGGTTGTCTCGCACTTTTTTGGTTCAAAAAACGATCCATTTTGTGTCCTTGTAGCGAGCGACGGTGGAGAAAAAAAACCTTCATCTCTTCCTGATGATGTGTTGCGATTTGTGTGGCGATATTCAAACATAACTGGCTATTCAAATTATTGATTTAAATTTGGTTTAAAATTGATTTTAAAATAGTTTGTTACTATATTCCTTTTCAGAATATCAAATGTTTGCTTGACCACTTAAAAAGACTTATTTTAGTAGCATTAACAAAATACTTACACTGCATTTCTCACTCAAGTGATATACTCCTTCTGCATGTAGCAGGTAACAAAAATTAGGTGGGGGGGGGACCTAACCCTAGCCTTAAACCTTCACCCTAAAATGTAATGATTTATGTTGTAGGGATGTGCAGTTACCCTCTTTTTGTCCCCACAAATAAAACGCTAGTCCCCACAATGTGACTGTGTAAACGCCCCCCCCCCCCCCCATGCCCCAACACACGCACACACTCAGGGGAAGCTTGGCTAAATTCCCAACAAACGTCTGTACTGGTTTGGCATCCATCTTGTGGACACCTCACAGCAATCACCAGATAACACACACACACACACACCCTCTGTAGGCAGGAGATTAGGTCCAATGTTAAACAAAGAGGGAACATGTTTCTGACAAGCCAGCTCTGTAATTAGACCACTGGTATTTTAGGAGACACACACACACACACACTAGCTTTCAGAAGCGCCTCAGATACAAAAAGCAAATAAATAGTGTTAAACATGCTTTTGACCACCGACACACACACACGCACACACACACACACACACACGTCTGTTTGTCACTAAGACCGTTTGACAGCCAGAGAGGAGGTGGAGCAGCCAATCAGCTGTCACCTTCTCTGATGTGTTGGAAAGCTCCACAGGACCTGACAGCCCAGATTGCTACCTCTTTGGCAAAGTATTGTAGCGTATTTGCCAGTACAGGCTACTCATCCAATCCAACAGGCTTACTGAATATCAAAATCCATTATATCATCGCTAGACAAATTAATGTGATTTTTAAAGCTTTTAATTTGAAATTACAATCAAAAATGTACAATTTTTCCAGTAATGTTAGACATGAATGCTGAGGTCAAGTGTTTTTTCTAATTTCTCAAACGCTGTGCTGAATATGTACAATATTATTCAAGCTCATCATTACATACCACTGATCAACAAACCAGTACCCACGACCTTGATCAGGAGAACAACACAGGTGTTTCTTCAGGGGGAATTTAAAATCCCATTTTAACCAGAATCTCAATTCAAAGAAAAAGTAATGCATTTCACCTGAAGCTGAAAACGGTGCTCCAACAGTGAAGCAGCTAGACCCTTCCCACACACCTTTCATCCGATTTCTGTGTCCGACTATAAACACGTATACTTGAAAAACGAATGAAATCCGGGACAAAATTTGTTTCCTTCAACACACATTTTAGGAGACGGGGCTGGGAACAGCAGATTTTGATGATGGATCGTACAATCAACTAAAAGTCTAATCCATCAGTGGTTGTGAGAAAAAGCAGCTCCACCCAGTAGTGCAATGGACAAAGACAAACCAAAGATGTTAAAAGGCCATTTATGTTTTTGCCAAAGCTACAGATATTATCTGTACTCGCCTATTGCTGTTCAGAGTCACAAACATGATTTCGGCATTGAGTCCTTCATGCCGATCTGTTTGATCCCGACAGGCTGCCGTATATTATGGTTATGAGATTGATGAGAAGCTGGCAGCTGCCGCCGCGTTCATGAGCAGGATTCAATGACACCTGTCTGTCAGCGGTGACCGCACACAAAGTCTAAGGCAAAATCTTTGACATTTGACCTTAAACTTTAGAGAAGCATCTGCCTGATGTTGCCTCACCCCAGAAGGTAAGAACCTGTTCTCAGCAATGTACTTAGAAGAAGAAGAAGAAGAAGAAGAAGAAGAAGAAGAAGAAGAAGAAGAAGAAGAAGAAGAAGAAGAAGAAGAAGAAGAAGAGCATGTGATTTGATGAAAATGTAAGAAAGTACTTTATTTGACTGGTGAACTATAATCAAATTGGATGTAATATTCATCATTTGCCACACAATATTACAAATGCAATAACTAAATGTAATTATTACAAAAATACATCTTCTGCCCAAAGAGCCCCACTGTTTTCTTCAACGTGCTTTAGTGGAGGCTATTAGCAATGTACATACACATTTTGGCACAAACTGTTTCCTAATCGGAGAAACCCATGTGGCCATGCCTATTTAGAATAAACCCCTGTCCTTGCACTTAATCTTCTTTCAGCACAAACCTCGACACATTCACTTAAAAAGGTTCATTTGTGCTCCATGTAAACACTGCTGAGGTGGGCCATTGTCAGGAATGACAAAATGTAATCTCCTTCCCCCAGGTGGAGTCTTTTAAACGGAGTGTCTTCTAGCATGTGGCCAGGCTGTCACATGGAGACAGAAATAAAATAACTCTCTCACACGGAGCAGAATGTGAACCAGAGAGCTACTATATTTCAGTGTCTTTACTTTTGAAGGACCACACCATGTAAATGCTCATTTATTTACAAAACATTACATATTGTTTTCATTGCATATATCACTCATCACAAACAAACCAAAATGTTTTAGAGTTTTGAATAGTTGTTTCACCGCCTTCCATGATGTGCCAGTTTCCATTAATTTCTTTATTAACTGAAATTCAACTTGCAGAGTGCTGAAACTTCTTTCACTGCACATGTTACACATGTTACAATACTACATATGTCTGACAGGGTTAAATAACGAGATCTGACTCCATGTTTTTTTGCCCAGTGACAGGACATATAAGAATTGACACCTCGATGTGGCTAAAACCCTTTGGTGAGCATCCAGCTCCATGATCACAAAGGAGCAGAGGACATGGGATCAAGCCAAGGTGGAGGAACGGTGCAGGAGGAGAGGAGTGGATGTTGGGGAAAACCAAAATGGAGCTCAAACAAACTGATGGTGAGGAGACTTTTTCTTTTTATCTAGAGGGAGGAACTGCACTCCAACTCCAACCAAGGGCAACAGCGATTGTGGGCATCTGTCATCGGCCATCTGGGAGAGCCCCGAGGCTTCTTTGGGGACCAAAGCAAATGTGACCTGTGCATGAGTGACAGCAGTGCACTGGAACTCCAACGGTGCATTTAGACACATGCAAACAGAAGAAAACAGGAAAGTGTCGTGGTAATCAAAATCAGAATTTGCTAATAATCGTATAAGGTAGTTGATGCAAACAAATAAGGAGCAGCATTCAATACAAGACTTTCTAATTAATACACCTTAGCTTAATAAGCTTAGCTTTGCATGAAGACTATTCAACTACCAGCACCTCCAAAGCATAATATTTAACACATTGTATATCATTTGATCAATCAGTGCAAAAAACGGAAGAGTAGAATAAAACTGTTTCTGGGGTTTCCACTGTTTGCCTGGCAACTGGTCTGGCTGATTTTTGGGGCTCTTTTTGGACAGAGTCAGGCTAGCAGTTTCCCCCTGTTTCCAGTCTTTGTGCTAAGCTAAGCTAACCAGGCTCCAGCTATAGAGATATTCCTTTAAGCCAGGATGATATCTCATATTTTTGGATTGTAATGTTTTTTTATGCCGCTTTAATTTTCCGCCTTTAGCTACTAAATGGGTCAAACCAATTTATCCATTTTAAGTCTCAAATGTATTTAGAAATTGTAGATAGAAATTAAAATAAATGTTATTACAGTAAGAGAAGGGACAGGGCTTAGAGAGGCAAAAAGGGAAGAGAGAAGAAGGAAACGTTTAGGCTACGAGGAGCATTTTCTAAACACTCAACCATCAGGATGCCCAAATTGAATAGTTTCATATTTGGAAAGTGGCAATGTCAAGACACTCACTTATTTCTACTCTATTGAATTTGTACACAAACAAGCACCACGATAATCTATTCAATCAAACTTTGAAATTTTTATCTCTGACGTCTCAACAATAATGAAGTTAGAAAAAGAAGTTCAAATAAATAAAAACATACTATATATCAGGTCTATGTTTTAAAATGATGAAATATGGCTAGTTTCAAAGACCTTTCTGGCATAAAAATGTGGCGAGGGAGTGCTGATTATGATGAGACTGTGCTGTTCTGTCTTTTGTGACTGGGAGATGTGGGCTGTTGAAGTCTGCTGTAAATCTCTTCCTTCTCTCCACGCTCAAAACAAGACTTGACCTAAATTCTCTTTAATAGTTTTAGATACATTTAACAAAGAGGGTTTATTGCAAGAATTAGCACGGCATACGAAGTTACACCTTTGAACAGTAAAGGTAGTGGGTTTGTTGGGATCCTCTCCCTTATTACACTCAATAGTTTAAATTTTAAAAAATGAACGTGATTCTAAACTTGGCATTGGGAACCGCCCTGGTAGCCATTTGAGGAATTTCAGCTGAGGACTGTTCAGTTCTCCTGTGACCGACACACGGGCGTGAACACGTGTTTACATTTGGAGAGGACCCGGGTTCAGAGCAGGGTTAAGCCACTTCCTGCCTGTTTTCCCCCGTCGGGCTTCGTGCTCCTGACAGCTCTCAGATCAGTCACTGCACGACACCGATAACACAGGTTGAAGCAGAGACTCGCGACATCTCAAATCACAGAGTCACGCGCCGTATCTCAATCCGTCTCTGTGCCGCCCTCTTTAAGTGCATTTTCATCTTTGGCTCCAACTTACTTCCTCACTGCAAATATGCTAAATATGTTTATGTAAACTGATGGCATGCCGAGGACAAAACACATCTGTTTGGCGAGGAAACGTATGCTTTCCATGTGGAGTGATAGCAGGAGGTGGGCGGAGGGATGACTAATGACAATGACTACGAGACGTGTTCAGGGTGGTTTTCCAAGTCATTTGTCTTGCCCATGTCTGGCTTTAGTTGATAAATATACATTGTGTGAAGTTGGTAGTGTGACCCTTGTCTCTTTATATAGACCAGTCACAATAGGTGCCAAATGCCTTTTCTTCCCCCAGGAGTGGCAGAAATATCAGATCAACTATATATAGTGAAAGCAACTCCCTCAGTAACACAGAGGTGTCTGGATAGTGTCTGGGTTGATCCAGGCAGATTTTAATAGACGCCTTGCTGTACAGTACTTGTGTTGTGCAGCACTACTCTCCTTAACAACAGCCACGCTGTGCAAGCCCTCTGCTGCATATGCAAGTGGAAATTAGAGTGTGAGAATATGAAAAAATGACTTTGGTGCACCGGTGAGTGACACTTGCAGCTTTGCAAAATGCACAGATTCACTAAACTACCGCATTATCAAACAGCAGAGTAATAAACATTCAGGTGGCAGCTCATATCAACAGTCTTAATCTCCTGTGAAACAATCATTCATATGATCAATTTCAGCTTATACACATACTAGTTTTGAAAAGGGGCCTTCGGTATTTGGATCAAGTAGTTTGTGTGTAATAAGTTGTGTGACTTTAAAAGTAGTCTACAGCTGTTCACAACTTGTTTGCGCTGCCCCCAAGAGGCCAAAGAAAAGAATCAGCTGTTGGAGGTTTAAAGAGAGGAATTGGTGCTAAACGATAGAAATAATTGCTGTAAAAGTCATGTGCTCCCTAATTTCCACAGTCTCAGTGCCAATCAAGCCATGTGGCATCAGTAGTAATACAGCTTCCAATGTGTATGGTAGAGCTTATACTATAACTGTGTCACTATGTTGATTCTTGGCTACACTGCATGAGTAATTAATTATCGAGCCGCACTTTTGATTAAATTACTTTTCACTTCAATGAGAATTGCCGAGGTATCCAATCACACGGTGAAGAAACTCAACGGCGGTTTCTTTCCTGGAGCGAATCATCCCAACGTTGACAGGCGACTGCAGATAAGATCACTGCTCTCTCTCTCGCTCGCTCACGTTCCACTAATCATCCATCTTCAGAGTTCTTATCTGTGCCGACTCATATTGGAAACCTGACAGGCTAAATTGGATCGACTTTTAATTAGGCGCACTCCCCAGGAAAAACGGGTTTAATTGGTGGAATTATCTCACTGGTTCTTTAAGGTGGTTGGGCAAGGAGAAGCACAGCTCTGTCTGAGTCAGTTTGAATCAGATTCTTATTAGCCTGAGCCTCGAACATTTGATAATTAAAAGGCAGTAGATGCTGTCAAGCAATACTCCTTTGTATTCAGATATTACACAAATGTAATATCTTATCAACTTATAGGTGATAATATGGATACACCTCATAATCTACTTTCTTTGGTTGATCATTTAACTTTTAATGGTGTATATTTACAATCTTTCTCTCTGAACTGGCCTTTGTTTCGTCTGCATCACTGGTCACACTTGCCAGAAGTATATATGAGATAAATAAGATATCATTAAAAATAAAAATCTTATTTTTTTATAAATAACTCCCAAATATCTGTCTTGAAAAACTGAAAGACACTTCCTGCACCGACCAAAAACATAATATTTAACTGCTATATTCCGGGACTATTTTTGCATTATGAGACAATCTGGAACTCTCAGCAGCTGTGGAGCATCTAACTCATCATCGGAGTTAAATGCTCCAGGAATGGAGTAACAGGAAACGTCACTTCTTTCAGAATACACACAAAGCATTTCCTTTACAGGTACAAAAAAAGAAATGGCAACAATAACAATAATCATTATCAGCCCTTAATTGTTACCCAAAAGGGCCTGCAGGCCATACAAACAGTGAGTTATCATAAATACCACGAGAATGATACTGTTGTCAGATGAGCGATGCTCATAACTTGTTCGTGGACACAACAGTCCGGAGGCGTCGCCCTCAGCTCGCTGTGATTCAGTCATGATGAACAGACGTGCTGTAATGGCCCCTTCAATTAACGACCATTTCATTCGGCCTGCTCGACTGGTCTTTTGTGTTGGGTAGTAATGGCCATTCGAGAGAATATACAACACACCATTTAATGGAGGAACAAAGAGCAAAAATAATTTTAGAGGAAGACTGCCATGACAAAGCAAAAGCTTTTTGATCAGAGAAAAACCGAGGACAGAAACGTTTTCAACATGAACAGGGTGCTCCTCCTCCTGATCGGATTCCATTCTACCGTTGGGCTTTCTGCTATAGGTCTGAGCATGTTGCCTCACCATGCCTGAAAAAAAATGAATCTCTGACAGACAAGGTTGTCTTATACATTAATACTTATTTCTATATGAAATGAATTACTGTTTTTTGTTTCTTTCGTCGGATGACGTCTTCTCATCTCTTGGCGATTAGCCACCTTACAGAAACATTGTAGCTTCTGGACATGACGACATAGGCCATTGTATGTAAAAATCAAAAACTCTTTTATGTTTGGTATTTCTTTCTGAAGCTGCTCTCTGGATAAACCCATTTTGCATGCCACTAACAAAACCCTCAAGAAGTATTTATCCGGCTTTACACAATGAAGCTCTTCTAGATTGCCACGGTACATAGTTTTACAAAAAAAAAAACGTCTCAAAAACTGCCTTCAAGACGTTGTGTACACTTCTGCTAAAAGGAGCCACGGAGGGACCATTCCAGATAATGCGATTGCACTTCACAGGACCTCCAGCAGGCAGTATGATTAGAGTAGTTAGTCTTTTGTGCTGGAGTACAGAAAAATCAACCCACATTCATGCAGCTGAATTCTCTCCAGGAGGGGCCAAAAATCGATTTTATGTCGAGAACAGAAGAAGTGTGGCACTTATTCACAAGGGCCCATAGTTCATCTTCGATAAAGGCAAGCGGCTGAGCAAATTTTGGATTTAATAACTTAATAATTACACTAGCCTGAGGAAGTGTTTTGTTCAGTTTCTGTTACTCATATATCCTGATACATCTCATCTTGAGATCAACTTTTAAGTCAAAATCATAGATAAAAAAAAAAAGAGCAAAATGAAATAAATATACAGAATTCTCTTTCTGAGAAATTCTGTTCATGTCAATTAGTCTAGAAAGGACATTTCCTCCGTGGCCATGTCTAAGTCATACATCCTCGCGACTGCATTGCACAGGTCTATGCATATAAACACACACATATGTAGGCGTTCACACCTATATACTGCACACACACACACACACACACACACACACACACACACACACACACACACACACACACACACACACACACACACACACACACACACACACACACACACACACACACACACACAGCGTTGAATCACCTGCAATGCAGCCACAGGGGAGTGGAGAGGTAATGGACCGCATGGACATTCAACATCCCACACAGCCCTCAAGGTGTCTGCCTTTTCCCTCTGTTCCTATAATGGGGACTCAAAGAGCAACTATCCATCAGGGCTGCTGTGTCACACACAGACATCAAGAAGCCAGAGTGGGCATCCACATATAAGCCAACGTGAACCTTGTTTTTTTTTAGCATTGAATGCAGGTAAAATGTGATATGCAAAACACAGTTTTGCTGCCAGCATTTCGTAAAAATACTCAGAGAAGACGGAGAAATCAAGGGACTTTTTTTTTTTCACAGAATAGCTTGTTGTGTGTGAAGAAAAGAGGGAGACAGTGTCAGTCCAGCAGCTTTCAAAAACACCTTCATGTTTCTCCAAACAGGGAAGCTGATGATCCAACCTCAGGGAAGGCCATTCATGCCGTCGATGAAGTGATGTACGAGCTTTGAAAACTACTTACAGGTGTAACCAAACATTTAACTTAGTCTCATAGACAGAAAGCCTGCCTCTCTACAGTGTTTAGTTCATTACAGCCCGGTATTGACCCGCTCGTGTTGTCATTACATGTTTCCTGTTGATCTTTTGTTGGCATTCTTATATTCTTGCAGCACCTTGAAGGATTCTTTTCACACCCTGGGCTCCGGCTTGTTATGGGTGTTGTGTCGGGGAAGTGGCTCTGCTCTGCCTCCACTTGTGAGCAGCCAAATAAAAAAAGAAAAATCACAGTCATCAGTCCAGAGGCAGGTTTAAGCTGCCACTGTGGAGGAGGCCGTCGTGTGACGTGTAATGACACAAAAACGAGAGCCATGACATCTTTGATGGGAGAAATCCATTTCAGTGTGTCTGAGGTGGGGGGGGGGGGGGGGTATTTAGTCTAAACGTCTTTTTGTCTTAATTGTCACTTTTTCCGTGTTACTATCGGACATCTGCAGAGGAAATGTGTGTTGACACAGGCAGGGGCTGCAACTATAAAGTCCTGAGTAGAAAACGGCTGCTATGGAGCACTGGATGTGGGCCCGCAGTGCTCTGGTCACAGCATTGGTCACATGCATCTCCTTTGTCTCATCTGTATTTTCTATCACTCTCCTCTGTGTACAGCCAAATAAATAAAGCAGTCTGTTCATTAGCGCTGAAACACTCGGTGAATTAATTGGTTGACAGAATTAGTTAAGATGCCACATGTCATTTTAAATTTAATATCTTTGGGTTTTAAACTGTTGGCCGAAAAAAAGAAAAGCGATTTAAAGTGGCGTTGGGACTAAAGATTTTTATTACCCATTAATCTGCCGATTTTTCATCGTTTGGTCTAAAAAATGTCAGAAGATAATGAAAGATGTCCATCCCTGACTGATTTAGGACCAGCGGTCCTAGATGCCACAGAGCAGGTGGTTGCTCCGTCTGTACCTTTAAGAGGCCGTACACCTGCTAGAAGCAATATCTGGAGAAGAGAAATTTACAAAAAGGAGGTAAATACCTCCAACATGAAGAAGTATTTCTAAAACGCATTGCTTTTATTCCCATTTCGCCACAGAATGAGTTTAGCTCATAATTAAGACGGAGAATGTTTAATATTACATATATTTTCTGAAAGTGCAACATCACAGGACGTTTATTTGTATTTGACTAAGTACTTATTTTCTGTATTCAGAAGGTAGGGCTAGATGTGTACCATTGAAACGGTGTTAAAACTGTAATTGTATTCAACACTGCTGACCTGTGACCTCCATGTAGTCGGCTCTCTGTAATTTGTTTTGCATTATTCAGGATTTCAAGAAAAAGGTCACCGAGACAAAACAAGAGGCTGCGTTTGATAATTAAACTTAACATGTTAAGAACAAAGCATTCAATTTCCTATTCCAAACATTATTCCTGCAGGGATATTATTGGCTTGTTTGTAATCTCAACACATTAAACTTGACCTCTTTTATCTCATAAACTATTTTGTATAATTTATAACAATTTATAAAATGAGAAAATTCAAGTTAGCATACAATGAAGTTTCTCTGTGACTAAGTACAGCACAGATAGTGGGATTATCACACTTTTTCCTATCGTTTCCATATATTTGTATTTTTCTCATGTGGGTTTCATTACAATACTTTTGACAGCGTATTGTCCTGCTTGATTTGCATTTTATCTTGCCAACTATCCAGAGGCTCTTCGGATAAAGAAAGAGATCTGTGGGCCAGTAATGCATTCGTCAAACTTGAACACTTTCAGTGGAATATCAACAACACACACATGAGCAATATTATGTGTGAGTACCAATGGGATATCTCCATAGTGTCTGTTTAAAAACATAGAGAACACACGGCTCTGGGTAATTTACTGAAGAAGTGATGAGTCTTGTAGAATAATCGTCGCTACGTCACGCCGATGACAGAAAATGATATTCCTCACACGTCAACAAAAAGGTTTTTGTGGGCGATTGTTGAATCCCCAGTGGACCTTTATCAGCAGGAGCCATGAGTTCATTGACAGCGACGGGCTAGAGCTCAAGCTGCTCCCGTCCCAATCTTGTTCCACATGATTATTCTCAATTTCACAGCCGATGGTTTTTACCGAGACAGACGGTCGTGGCCAAATGCCAAAGTACAGAAGAGGAGAAACGCTCTGAGGTGGGAGAGAAAGTTAGAGAGGGAGAGAAAAGATAGGCCGGGTCAGTCAACTTCATCACCAGTGTTTGTGAAAGAGGTAATCTGTGAACGTGACCTATTGCCAGGTGCAGGATAGTGAGCAATGCGGAGCGCTGCTAGATCTTGGGTCTGACAGTAGAAACCCTCAGCTTTATGTGAAGGTATACGCTGGGCTCTGCAGGCAGCAACAGTAAAGCCACACGTTCACAACTCCTCTTTCTAAATCTATCAATCAATATTTTCATTTCTGGATCCATTCAAGAGAGAAACCCCTAAGATAGATGGAGTGATCAATCCTCCCATCGTATCAGAGACTATGATGAAATGTGCACCGTAGGTTATCGCATACACAGTCCTGCGGCCGAAAATAATCACTCGAGCACCAAATCCATCACTGAAAACAGTCCCCAACGAATACACAATTCACTCCTGTAAAAACCACAGTGCCCTTCTGTTGAAGGGAATTATTAGGCCTTTTATCAACAAATTATATATTGTTTTTAAAGATGAACGGCTGAATGTCACAGGCTGGAGGAGTTGTGAGAGATGGACTACATCATTGCTGGTTTTGGACCCCAACACGAGGTAGAAGGGCAGAAATGAAAATATTTGCTGAGCATTGGAGCCATTTCACTAAATTTACAAGATGCAATTTACAACATGAGATAATTTCCTCTTGCTCATTTTGACTCGTTGCACTAATGAAAATGCATGCGAGCAGGGCTGCAACAACTAAATTAATTCGAGATTAATCTGCTGATTATTTGCTAAATCAAACAGTGAATTGTTTCGCAAACTCAATTTCAGAAAAAATGGAAATTCGAAAAATGGAAAATGCGTTCCAACATGTCCTGAAGCCAAAGGTGATGCCTCGGCTTGTTGTGTGTGACCAACAGTCCAGAATGCAAAGATATTCAGTACCATCACATCACACGTCGAGAAAAGGTTTCCTTCCAATTGAGAAGCTGCAACATGTTTGGTATTTTTACATTTTACAAATGATTAATCGATTATCTAAATATATAAATTAATGTTTCAGCTCTACATACGAGCGAGCGCATTTGCAATCTGATTGTAAGCAATGTTCACGTATCACTTTTATGAAATGAGCCGATGAATAAATATGAACCTCTGGGCTTATTTATAGGCATATCATGTCCACCAGTGCTCCCCAGAACAGCCTTGAAGAATATTTTTTTTGTCCACAAAGTACTGGGTGGCCTTGCACCACAATTTGTTGTACCCGCTAAAAAGCTATGAGCTAACAAGAAGACCTCTCAGATCATTTGGTGCTGGTCTGGTGAAACTAAAGCTTTTATGTCACTAAAATTGTGTTTTTGAAGCCTTGAAAGCCTGAAAAAAATGACCTATTGCCTTTCAATCATACTGCAGCATATCATTATCCTTCACATTTTAATGTAGCATGTATTTAACATAAGTCAAAGTGAGTTTTTTTCCATGTATGACATTTTCTATATGAAAGTGCCTTTCTTTTAGCTCGTTTAAGCCGTCGCACTGTTTGCAGATAGTGCGAGTCGGCCCCCAGCTGTGCACACACACCCGAGAGCCCAACAGAATCACAAAAAGGTACGAGAAAAACACTCCCAACTCCACCAGCCTCACACGGGAGCAGTGCTAGTGAAAATCACAGCATCACCCTGGAGAGTGGGCTGTGGGAGGTGCGGGATTTGATGATTCAAGGACCTTTTGTTCACAGGAAAAAAGAAAACGACTGCTCGCATGCAGTTGGAAAGAGCGTCTCTTCGGCGGCGCTTGGCAGCCGGGCGGCAGTCATTTGGAGCCATTTAGGTTTGAAGCTGACTCAGAGGAGGGGACAGAGGAGAGCAAGGTCATTTAAAAAGAGGATGCAGAAGATGATGATGATGATGATGTGGCCGGTGCGGGGTGTTTAAGTGGGCCTACTCCGCTCGAATTGAGGAGCAGCCGAGTCAGCCATGGCAACACTCACAGTGATGACGGTGTGAGACACACAGGAAGGAACACAACTGAACTGAAATATGGACAGCAAGGCTCACACATGTGTGTTTCAACAGAATGAATGAGTTGAGGCTTTGAGACAATGAAGCAGTTACTTCTTTAATAAGCAATTGGTAACTGCTTTTTTTGCGCAAAATGCCAGATATTCTCTCTTCAGTGACATCAAAGTGAACACCTTTTGCTCAGACAATACAAACACTTTGAATGTCTCAACTTCAAGTTCAGGAAATTAAGATTATACTATTTTTTCATGCATTTTATAGACTAAACAATCAATATTGAGACCAAGAAAACAACCACCAATCAGGACATTACACTATACATTCAGAGCTATTTGCATTTTTTGCCCACCACATAAACTCACAGGGAGAGATTTGTTTTCTATCTCATTCAAACCTTTACTGAAACTGATGTGGACATAATTACTCTATTCATTAACCTGGTTAACGACATTTGACCTTCATCTGAAGGAAGACCACAGCTGTCAAGAAATTACCAAACAAAACACTAGACTACCTTCATGTTTGGGCCTCTGAAACACTTACCAGATAATGTAAATTATTTTAAAGTTAAAAATCATGACAGGAAACTGAATTTAAATTGTATGAACTATTTGAATCCATAGCACTAAGGTTTCCCTAATCAAGCTGGATCAAGAACTAAAGTAAAACTAATATATTGTGTTGCTATTAGAAAAGTAAAACACCAGACACACACAGACACACATAGCGAGCTTATTTGGACAGCTTCTGCACAAATAAATGCATTTTCACCTCATGACAACGAGACATGTTGTAGGAACATTTGTAAAAACATTAAGTCGACAGACAAGAGCATGTTTCTACAGCGACTCACAAACAGAGAACCCGCCTCCACATTAAATAATTTAACCCGCTTCCCTACCTGTGTGAGACGGTTCCACGGCTCCTCCGTCGCTGCTGTCCATTCCCAGTTGTCACAGATTCCAGCGCGAGCTCAGTTGCAGGCGTTTCAGTTGCGCGAGCGAGTCAACCAGCAAATGATGAACCACGCGGACAATGTGCGCGCGCTGTGCCATCCTGCGCGACTGCGATACCAAATCGTTGCGCGCGAGGATGAGAGAGAGCGAGAGAGAGAAAGAGAGAGAGGTAGAGAGGACAAATGTAATCAGTCGCGAATGTAAAATGTAAAATTACTAGATTTGTTTATCCAACATGAGTAACTTTTTAAAGCATAACAAATATGGCTGCAGTTCAATGATGTGAATTTAATGATAATGCAGCATTTCCAAGTATTTTTTAGTTAATTCATATTTTAATAATAATTCTACTCTGAATAAATCTGGATTAGTGTTTTTGAGTCCTTAACATATAAAATGACAGAATTAAACAGTTTACGTTCCCAGTATTAGAACCTTAATATATAATATTCATGTTGGCTATTCAAAAAACATCAACAAATAACATAAATAAAACATTTTTAAAAAGATTCCTTAAATTTGTGACTGCACTATACACCACTAGCAAAATATCGATATGATAAACTAATATAAATCAATCTGCCTTTGGGCTAAAAACAGAGCAGATGTTAAAGGGGTACTCCAGTGATTAAGCGTTGCACTACCAAAACAATTACTACAACAAGAATTGATTCACTTGCAAGAGATTTAAAAAAAGAAGAGTTCAAATAAAAGCAGAGGCCAAGATATCCTGAATTTCTTTTCCTACACTTCCCATAATGCAACTGGATTGCAACCGCATCACCTCCAGTTTGTAAGGTCGGCTTTGAATTTGTAGTCTCTACGGCCACCATCAGGGTTATTTTCTCTCTCCCTCCAGAGCCACAGAGGTCAACAAACAACAGACTGAGCGTTAAACTATAAACACCCTTTTAAAATATGCCTGGTTTGTTTTCCTGGAGGTAAGGACTAGAACCCTGGAAAAATTATTTACTCTTTGTACATTTTTGCACGACCTCCCTTAAAGTCTTTGTAAAACGCCTCCTAGTATTTTTACAACCTTGGAACAATGCTATTGCGTATCCTGAAATCTATTAAAAACCACAACCAAGAGCCACTAGGAGTAAGACGAATTGCATCGAGGGGGTCAAAGGAAAATGTTGTACTACTCCGACATGTCAAATCCTCTTAACCTTTGTGTCCTGTTTGTGGGCTGGGGAGGCCTATCGCCAGCCATCACTCCCCAATCCCACCCCTATGTAGAGCCCCTCATTAGCAATGTTTGGCAAATGTTCAAAAGCAGATTCCTGCCGATGGACTCGGGAGTACAGTGACGCGGTCACATGCCTGAATTTGCTTTGGCCGACCTGTGTCTGGGTCAGCTGCCAGCCAGGCGGTGATGGATCCTCGTTGGAAATATACTTGGAGTTTGAGCTATGTCCTTCTCATTGAAGTCCTTTGGCACGCTTGACCCCCGGCAGCACAAGGCAGCAACCCTAAAAATAAAAGGTGCACATGTGCTTGTATGCGCATACAAGCACAGACAAGGGTGTAAGATATCGCAGCTCATCAAGCGATGTCTCGTGTGTTTGTGGATACAAACGAAAACAACGCACATGCAGAGAGACACAGAGCTAGTCCTGTTGTCAAGGTTGGATGCATTAGGCCTGTTTGGTTGCTCCCTTTCCACGAAGCTCGAGTCCAATCAAGCATCAAAGTTAATGTGAACGCTCGGCTCCATCATCATCTTGAGTGATTTCATTAAAGGACATTTTTATTCCTCTGGCCCCAGAATTACAGAGAAACCCAGACGCTCATTTCAGTTTAACCTGGTCACCATGGCCACGTTTCCCCGACTTCAAAGTTTGATTGATATGGCACTTTGAAGGGTACGAGTGGTTCATTTTTTAAAAAGACGGAGCGAGAATGTGGAGGAGAACAATATAGTACCATTGTGAGCCAGATAATGACTGCAGCTCACAGCTTTGAACACGGTGAAGAGTACAATAATCAACGTCTGACTCACATGTTCTTGAAGCATGTGTAGCATTTCGGTCATTTATTTCTAAAAACCACACAAGTGATTTCATGGTCTTTACTGAATGTCCATCACATTATCGAGTCTTATTCGCCGTCTGTAAATTTAAGGGAAGACAGAAAAAATGTAATCCTTTCGCAACGTGACAAATGACAGGAAATGAAATGGACATTTCTAAATGATTCTGTCCTTCTTTAAAGTCAAACGTCTTCCGTCTTGATGTGGAGTATCATTCTTTGCTGTCAACTATTTCTCTTCCTTTGTTACAGTTGCTTCATCTGTCATTTTAGGGGGGGAAAAGAGTGCAATGTCCCACTGATTTGATAATATTACACATCCTATGTACATTTAAATTATACTACTTCCAAAGACATTAATTCAAATTGTTTGAGATTATAATTATTTATTTTATTACTTTGCCTGACCTTCTCTTTTAGTTGAAAAACCTCTATGAAGTCATCAAACCCAAACATGCAATGTGTCCCTCCCAGAGTTCCTTTAACATGTTTTTACTTCCCGTTTGATGGACACTGAGCAACCAAACCGACATCATTTGTGAACATTTTCAGAGCGAGGAGTGGAAAGTCTGAGGTAGCATTTTAAAAAAAACAACACAATTACTTTTAGGCAGATCTAACAATTGAGAAGGAATGATGACGAAAGCTTCTCAGAAAAGTGGTTGGTGAAAAATGATGAAAGATCACAATGCACTCTGGGTAAGTCGTGCTGAGTGCACACAGTCGTCCACCTCTGGCCTTGATGAAGTCCACTGGATTAAAACGACGCTCCAGAAAACGATGAGTCCTTGAAGAAAAGGTTCCAAAGAAAAGACGACGAGAGGTTGAAACGACTTGAATTCACTGCTGGAGTCCTTCAAATACTTCAAATACAAAATGTTTTGTGAGTCACTTTCTCAAAGTCTGAAGGCTATCCAACATCCAGGTGAGTCATGGAAACATTGTAGGTGTATTTTTTTGTATTACCTTGCCGTGAGATGAAATCCTGAATCGACTTCAATCACAAAGTCCTACAATATAGCCGATATATACAGTATATGTTACTCTAACAAGAGTGTGAGGCGGCAAATCTCCCCACAAAAATGACTATATGCAAATATGACATTGCCTGCTCAAGATAAAATAGTTTCCTCTCAGTCTTAATGGAAGTCAAGTGTTGCATAAAGACTGTTGGGGTGACGTAGTTTTACAGGCCAACCCTGGAAGTTAGCATCGCACTGGTTCCTTTGACAAAAAGTCAATGGGATTTTGACATTGTGTTTTGGATTATTGCAGAAAATAAGCTTCATGGCGAACACGTTTATGGTACTTACATGTTTTGTTCTTCACAAACGAACACCACTTGTATGATTGTTGAAGTTAAATCAGCTACACCACGCGCAAAATACACAACAAGCCTTTAAAGCTGACCTAGTCAGCGTGATGATGTTTTGTAGTCTTATTTAGCTACAACTTTTTATGACACTAAATTTACACGAGGGGATTTACTGATGTCATTTATGTCGTAGAACAAAAATCTTAAAATCTCTTGGGTTAACCGCAGACCCGATTAAAGCACCATTGACTTCCAGACAAGGGAACCGGAAGTGCAAACATGCTAACTCATTTCCGCGTTTTGGGACACATTCCTGCAGCGCTTTATACCACACTCTATATCTGCATGGTAAATGTGAAGCTACAGCTAGCAGCCAGTTAGCTTAGCATAAAAACTGGAAACCGTTAGCCTAAATATGTCCAAACAAATGTGACAAATTTGATTGATTTTTACAAAAATTGATGCACAAAAACCAATCTAAAGAACTTCAGAGCTGGTTATCGGGCTGGCTCTTTCCCCCTATTTCCAGCCTTTATGATAAGCTAGGCTAAGCAAAGCTAAGCTAAGTTACCCGCCTGCTGGCTGTAGCTTCATATTTACCGTTCAGATATGAGAGCTGATCTTCTTATTTAGAAAGCGAACAGGCGTATTTCCCAAAATGTCAAACTCTTACTTTAATATTTCAATCCTTTGTATCAAGAACCAAGAAAATACAGCCCGTCTTCAGAATGCCACTGAACAAGCTAATTGGTTTTCAACTACGTGAGTTGAAGTAATTAGTAATCAATGTGTCAGTACTGAGACAGTGTGGACGCTCAGTAAAACATGCGACATAAATGTGACATAATGCAAGACATTTAAAAGAATCACTCTCCATTATTGATTGTGCTTTATTCTGGTTCCACTTCCTCACCAGCATCCTATCCGGTGGCAACACAGTTAGATGGTTCATTTTAGATAAGAGACAATTATTGCACCACATTACACATTGGGCCTGCTATCAGCGGAAATCTCAAACCACAGAATGCAATCCAGATACCGTGTCCCTGTGCCCTTGGTATTTAATGATGTTTCTTTCTGTCCAGGAAGATAGAAGGAATCCATTGTGTGAGCATTTTGGAATTGTTTGACTGTTTTTCTGTCATTTTGAACGGCTATAAAAAAAACCCACATAACATCACGGTACTAAAGCGAAGCTATAAATCCCCATTGCTGATACAACCGCAACATGCTAAAGCTTCATGTTCTGTTTCAGTTCTTCCGCGAATGAAAAAAAGAAACAACAAATAATGTGAACACGTAAAAGGTTGCATCTGTTTTTCAGGGCACATTTCCTTTAGTCTGCAAATCTCCTCCACTAAACGCAGTCAATTTCAGTCCAGCGCTCACACCATTATGATTCACAGAGGCCAAGTATGAAATGAGTTTCTCTTTTGACAGAACACATCTTGATTGACAGCTCAACAAATGAGAAATCATTTACTGTGAACAGAGCGGCAGCCTGCTTTTGGCAGAGACGCTGCCTGTCTCTGAAGCGAGTGTGCGCCTGTATATGTGTGTGTGTGTGTGTGTTCAAATGGATTGAAAAGTGGATTTAATGTTATGTTTGAGCCATCAAAACCACAATAATAGGGCTGTCAGCCTAATAGACCAATTCACCATTTTCGGGTTTAAAAATCTTTACATAGTTGTAGTTTTCTTTAGCATGAAGCATCATACCAATTGAGGTTTAACTGGCACTCTTTGAATTTACATCATTTTGTTTTTTCTTCTTCTGCGATGTTTTAATGGCAACCTACTGGAACATTTATGTTCCCAAAAGTTTATCGCAATACAACCAACTTCTAACATTCACAAAACAGTAGTAGACGGAAACACACGTTATCTTTTGCAGACATACTGTAAAGTCATTTAAAATGTGTGCTCCATTTGGATGGAAACTTAGATACTGTCTCCATTTAAAATATAGTACAATCATTTATTGTACTAAATAGTCAAGATCGGGCTGGTGAGGCCACAAACGAGAGCTTCCAAAATGACCATTAAGTTGAATCAACAACTCTCTAAAACAGTTTCAATAATACCAAATAAACTTACAAGAGTGAGCGTATGTTGACAGGATTTTCACTATTTGATATACTCTGCATTCCCAAACGCTCAGACATCTGCAACAAATACTTTTCTAAAACCTTAACAGACTCTGAACACCTCCTTTGCACGGATGTCATTCAAGTTATTCTACAGTTTCTTTAGCTAATAGACTTAAGACCTCAAAGAGAGCTCTATTTAAGAGTTCATCACAACAGAGTTAACCCAGAGAAACCCTGCTTCAACATTAGCTGTGGGATAATCAGGTGAGCGCACCACTACCACCATACTGATCCTCTTTGTTCTCACTTTGCCAGTAATGGCTGTTTGCATTGTCAATCTACACACTGTCCACTTTCACAAACACACGTGTGTATATGCATACATTCGAATTGACATTGACTGAACATGAATCTGATCCATTATCATTGCCAATTCTTTTTATATCAATTAAATGTATTCCTTTAATTAGGAAATACTGACCACATGCATTCAAAAGGATCCATTTGTGACCAGTGAATCTAGATTAAAGTGTTCTGCTGCCATCTAGTGGTGGGAAATATTTACTGACGCCGTTTCTGCTGATTGTTTCAAGTCTTTCAGTACATTTTAGACGCCTAATCATTTTAAAACTGTCTGCATTGTGGACACCAGGCCAAAAAATATGATGCTTACATTTATTAGGAACATGCTTAGGGATCTAAACTGTGACTAAGAGATGAATATGGAATTAACATAGCTTTACGGAGAAACAAATGTATTTGCTCCACATCCGTGCTTTAATCCTAAAAATGAATATATTGTCAACCGACAACATTTATTTTGTTCCAAATCGAGCTGAAGACTAGCCTTGAGGAGAAGGCGGGGAGAGACATCTCGTTACCGCAAAACAAGAACATTTATATAGAATTAAACATGTATTTAGTAAAACAATATATCCTATTAAAGTAGCTTGTAATGCCTCTATGAGCAAGAATCACCTTATTGCAACACCTGTTTACAGACGTTGATGAGAACACCGTTCAGTAAGGCAGGCGTATCATCAAGCTGTAATAAAAACAAAGTAAGGAAATCCATAAAAGTAAATCTATAAAAAGAATCTTGATAAAATAAACATGATACGTCCAAATATGTACAAATTTAAATTTGCATTAAAAGCATTTTCACAAAAACAATAACGTCTTGAATTTGGGCCGATGCCGTATCTTACGAATCTAAAAACCCTATTTAGGGAGGCTGTACTTTCACCCCACCAGCACTAACCCAAACATAAATAATCATGCAATGCCAAACCATTCCACTGCAAAACAACTCAAAACAAAATCATTCTTGCACATTATTTATTACTTTTTTTTTTTTTAGATTTACAAGATATTTTAACATTTCTTTTAAAAAAGGCTAACAACTCTCTGGTGTTACAGGTATCAATACACAATGAATGCAAACAACTGCATTTGTTGCACAGTTCATAAACATCTTCAGATGTGTAGCCTATTAAATTACAACCTGCTTCAATAAGCAAAGTAGATCTGTCCTCATAGCTGTGTCATGTCCAGGTCCCCAACAACAACAAAGTGCTGTTCTCTAAACCGCAATGAGACAAAAGCCTTGAAGAATAACTCGTAACTGTCGTTTGCAATTTCAGCATTAGTAGTTGGGTATTTGTATCTTTCATAATGATGATCAATGTAGAGGGAAATGACAAGAGTAGAAAAGTAAACTGCAAATATACAGTACATGTGTGTGTATATACTATATACATACACACACATACATAGACACACACTCAGACAAATAGGGAAAATGGCAAAACAACCTTAGCATCACCCATCAAAATAAATCATTTAAGACAGAATTCAATCAACGGAGACAGAGGCTGAAGATGAACAGGGAGGGAGGGAGGTAGATAGATAGATACACGGGGGAAAGAAAGAGAATAGTGAGGGATCTTGGTTGTTCCCTCTAGCTTATGATTGTTAAAAAAAAAAGAAAAAAAAAAGAAGAAGTTCCTTTAATCAAAGAGGATCCAGATAATCGCATCTGTAATCTCAGTTTAAGTGCAGAGGAGGCGAATGACTGCCCTCTCCTGCCTCTCTGGGTTTTTAGCTACGTGCCGTCCTTAAAACAATGTTCAGGGCTCGCTTACTAAGTTCATTGTTTTGTACTTGCTAATTTCCGCCACCGCCACCGCCACCGCCGCAGCACTGGCTGCTGCGGCTCTGAGGAGCAGTTTCTTGTAGATCCACTCCTGTCCTGGTCCGCCCCGCTTGCCCAGCTCCACCCTGAGGATCGCTCTTCGGTAGCTTCTTTGCTGCAGGGACAGAATCACAGATGTTTGAATAAGTTTAAAAGGGTTCAGAGTTGCAACATACAAAACAAAGGTTACACTAATCTATTTATTGACACTTGTCGCTGGGGGAAAAAAGTGTTAGCAGCGGGCTAGCAGCTGTGTTTTTGCCATTTTAGTGTCGACAAATACTGAATTGATTCCTTCCCATTAATGCCGTTTGTTCACCATGCTTACCATTAAAAACAAACTCTCAGCTTCACACTTACAACCTTTTCATTTATTGATCTCTTCACCGAAAATCTCTTAGAAACAAGCAGCTCTTTTAGATCTAATGTGAGCGAGGCAGCTGGATGTTGTTTCTTTTGTTTTTAGATGACGCAATGTGGACATGAGTCCGCTTTTGCCTGTAAGCAAAGTTGTGTTATCGCTGACGTCCCCTTAAATGTGCTTCAACATTAATGGTAAACAATATTGTTGTTCATTTGTGTGCACAAGTCATTAGGTCAAGTGGAAATCTTTCTCTATTCAGTTCACCTTCAAGCTGTGTCGGTTCTCTTGTCTGGAAACTAGTGAGCAATTCAACTTTGCTGCAGAAATAAGTGGGCGGTAAACTTAAGTCTTGCCATCTGTGGGAGCAGTTGAAAGGGGCATTTGACTCAGCGGCATGAAGCACTTACCAATAGCCATGAAAATTTCATTGACGTTCATCGCAGTCTTGGCTGATGTCTCCATGAAGAGTAGACTGTTGTCATCAGCGTACGTTTGTGCCTCCTAAGAACATAATTTAGATATTAAGGATAATACAAAACATTTACAGCACTGACACGTTTAATACAATTGTATTAAATTATAAATAGGATAAGGCTGTGAATATCTGAAATGATTCTGCTGTAAAATGTATTGATTGATGTTTCTGCATCTTCATACCTGAAGGTCTATAGCTCTCTTGTTTGCGATGTCTGCCTTGTTTCCAGCCAGAGCGATCACGATGTTGGGACTAGCTTGTCTTTGCAGCTCCTTCACCCAGTTCTTTGCTCGTCCAAAAGTATCCTAATAGAGCGAGAAACTTTATTAATATTGCTCTCGCCTGGTGTAGTCACATGACAACTATATTTAACCCAGGTGGGTCATAGCAGTACACTTGTGTGTGACGTCAAAACACCCACAAGTCTGAACACCCACAAGTCTTAACACCAACAGGTCTAATTTTAGACTTAAATGACAATTGGAGAGTGTACTCTACTCCGCCTCCAAACAAACCCAATACAGCTCTATAAGATATAACATTTAACAAAACCACAGCCTATCGGAGTTCATCCTGTTGCTCCCGGCTGATAAGACTCCGTCCCCCATTGTTTCCCTGCAGGTGAAACCTACTGTGTTGGTGATGTCATAGACCACGATGGCCGCCTGAGCGCCTCGGTAGTACATTGGAGCCAGGCTGTGGTAGCGCTCTTGACCGGCCGTGTCCCAGATCTCAAACTTCACAGTGGTGTCGTCCAGACAGACGGTCTGAGTGAGGAAGGCCGCTGAGGAAGGTAAGTAATAAAGATCAGAGGAATTATTTATCTATTTACATCCTCCTGAAAGATCACGTTCATGTATGCAACAAGTAAAGGCTCTCCAATGCTGTATTCAGTGAACGACACCTACACGGGGGCTGGGTATTGGACCTTAAAGTGTTTTTGTCTCCTACCTCCAATGGTACTCTCCTGGAATTCATGAAACTGGCCTTTGACAAAGCGCAGCACTAAGCTGGACTTGCCCACTGCCGACTCCCCCAGCAGCACCAGTTTGAATTGGCAGATTTTGTTTGCTGCCGTGGCTCCATTTGGCCTGGTTGATCCGCCACCGCGCCCAGCCATTGACAGAGACAGAGGTTGTTATGGACGAGATGGGCTGAAACTACAGGTCAACAAGGGTAAAGACGAATCTGGAGTCAGGGGACACAGGCACTGATGGTGAGCGAGGACAGAAGCCAAACTCTCAGCAGGGAAGAACCGAATCAGATGGGAAAGAGTGGAGCAAGCCAGTCTACCTGGAGAAATAAAAACATGGAAAACTATGAGAACCCCTGATACAAAACAGAATAATGGAAGTTATTTTCATTATCTAATAATTTGCGAAATACTTTTTGTGTTATTTTGTTTGAAGAACAGTTTATCAAGGAGAAGCTCATTTGTCATTTTAGAATAATGTAATATTGTATTTTTACAACTTAAAGATCAGTTCACGAAAAAATGAACAGAAATTGAATTGCCGACTGATTTATCATTCCAGATGTTTCTCAAGAAATGCAAAACATTAGGTCCATCTTCTAATATGTAAACTGAAAATAGGTTGACTGTACATTTGGGGGGTTTTGCAATGATGTCTGAAGGTGTCACTTGGAAAATCAAATAATAAATCGTTGGTTACTGCCCCATACATTTTAATTTCATTATATAAATTGAAATATGTCACTTGTTAGGACAGTGTCGGTGTCACCTGTCACCTCGACACACAGAGCTTTTAGTATATTGTCTCGCCATATTATAGAATTTGTATTTTAATAAGCGACATCTAGATAATATATCTGTATTTGAATTCAGCAGACAACAATAACAACCTCCAAACAAGCTGATTAACCTGCTGGTGTAAACTTTGACCGAATAACCAGATAAAAACAACTGCAAGTTAGCTGCGAGGCTAAAGCTCATAGCGATGAGACGAGTTAGCAATGCTAACCTAAGCTAACACGAGAAAATACTAAAAGGAAACGAATAACACGGTGGCGTTCTTACCAACAATGAAAAACAATATCCACTTCGCCCTGTGGATAGTGAGTAATAACCGTGTTGCTCCACGTTAACAACGTTTTCTGCTAAGAACTAAAACACTTTCAGGTTCGGTAAAAAATACGCTTCCGCCTTGTGTAACCAAAATACTTCCTGGTTTCTTCCGTCATGTGATACAATCTGACAGCCAATCAAATGGCCGGATAGTGGGCCTCGAAAGTTGAGCCACAAGAAGCCAACTCACTTGAAAAAAAGCGTTAAGCAGTGTACTTTTTTGTTGTATGTATTTGAATCCAGGGACATTTATATATAATTCTGGCATGGGCCATCCTGCACAATGTGTACTTTAATTTGATTTAACAGAGTATTTCTACTGTGGTATTGTCACTTTTATGTTAAAGAACTGAGTACTTCTTCCACCACTGATTATATTTGAGTAAAATTGAAAATTTTGAGAAGGATTAACTTGGGATGCTATAAATATGTTCGAACAATGACATTTAAATTCAGGAACATGTTGTTTGCCCACCGTAAAATTACCATTAGAAAATGTTTTAAAAAGGACAAAAGTTACAACTGATGATCTTGATCTTTATTATGACAATGTGCAAAAGTACAAAACACATGAGAGTATTACTAATACTGGGAGATGTGTTGCTTGATTAATGTCCATTCATCAGTTGCAAAGATCAGTGCTGCAGCAGGAGCCAGATGCAACACTTGAACTAATCAGCACCCTGCAGTCACTTTCCTTCATGCAACTCTTGAAATAGCTGACATCTGTGAAAACATGAAATCAAGACAGGATGGATTATGAGACGACTCTAAACTGATCCACATAAGGATTTTTTTTCCTCTTTGTTTTTCAGCTGAACAGCACACTGAGGGAGCAGTCTGTACTTACGGGGTCCAGCTTGAAGGATGACGCTGGCACAGACTGGATTAAATCCGGAACAGGTCTCAACACGCCCTGAACATCTCCTCGTGGTGCCTCCACAGTTACACCTCAAGGCTTCACCTGGAAATAGAAAAGAAAAAATAATGTTCAACCAGCGCTATATTTTCCAAACCACAAAGGATTGTCCTCAACCTCTAAAACCAAACACACTGGATGCATCATATTCATTTACAGTAATCCGCTGCAGATTCTTGTGGCTGGTTTTGAGGAGGAAATCGTTCTTGTAGCGAAATACACTGCAGGTTTGTTGTGTTTCCTGTACATTAACTCACCCTGGCTGACAACCACCAATAGCAGAAGAGCAAGAATCACAGTCTTCATGTTTTCTCTTGTCTGTGCAGTGTACACCGATCTCTGCATGAATAAAGATGAAAAAGTGTTAGAAAACAAATGGCATATTTAGCTGGGAGTACTTTCCTCATGCACATATGAAGACACTTAAAGAAATCCCACCTTGTTATTCGTCCTACTGGAGTATTCTTACTGCAGATGTGTGCTGCCAGACTGCTATCTCCCTTTTTATTTCAACTTGTTGAGCCATCAGGGGAAATCCAGTGCATCATTAACTGGGAATTTGTCATTTGTTGTCAAGGCCAGACTGTGAACCTGGAAAACCCACTATGACGACGCTCAGAAGAAAATACAAATAATTTCAGTCACATTGTACAGCCAGTGTTCATGTTAGCTTTAAATAGTCTGAGTAATGAGCGTGAAAAATATTCCTGTTGCAGGAATACAAGTTGCAGTTACACAACAAGTGACATTTGGCACACTGTCATTTGGAGGTCAGTATGTAATGTCATCATTTGATCATAAGAAAACAGATCACAAACAGAAAACAGTCGCACAAAGTCAAATTACTGGATTCATTCCAAGAGGTGACTAAAAGTCCAGTAAGTGGACTTTGTGAAAGTGTTTTGCCAAATCACAGAAGTGTTTTGCAGCAAAAAAGAACTTGAGTGAAAATGATCAGACAGCCAAAGTTATAATGGGAAATGACAAATTAAAGGAAAACAATAACACACAGAGAGCTGAAATCAGGATCTATAAACATTAAAGTCTTCATGCCGAAGGCAGTTTTAAGAAAAGTTGCAAAAGGGTGATTTTAATTGAACCGCCTTGAGAAATTGAGATCCAGCTTAAGAATCTACCAAATACATCTTATAGTCACCCTTCGTAATAAACAAAACTCTACTTCTCTACTTCTTCTTCACCTGTACATTGGTGAATATTGATATCATGAATAGACCCTAATGTCATTTCCCAGTAGATGTGAGCACTTTCCAAGTAAGTAGACAACAACGTATTGACACCTCAGATGATGTACTGTATATTTAAACAAGCAGATTAAATGTAATTTGTGTAAACTGAAACGTATTTCATGGTTTGGCAACATTATCCCCTTCCCCTGTATGCTGTGTGTCACAGATGGGAGCAGGACATAGAACAGTGTGATGTAGTGATGTTGTACTTATTCATGCACGTTTTCATTGGGCTCATTACAATATCATTCTTGAGACTTAGCTTAAGTCCAAAAAAAAGCTTGTTGGATAATGGTTTTGCAATATTTTATAATTCTTGAGCAATATGTGTGAATGTACAATTGGAAATTCAGATTTCCAAAAACAAAAGCACTAGGAGACGGCATCTGACCTCTCCTGTAGCAAAACATTTTCTTGATGACAGCCACACAATTTCTAGTCTACGCGTCCAAGAGATTGATTGTTTCCTTACATGTTAAGTTCAACTGTTATAATTTAGTTTTGATACAGTTTGTTGGAAATTAAATTGGAATTTTGTTTTGCTCGTTCGTCTGGATTGGTGCTTTATAATTTAACACCAAGATGGTGCCATAATATGTCGAGCATTCAGGTGGCAATGCAGGTGACACATTTGATGACTTGATTACCAATGATGTGATTATCCTATAGGATGCCTTGTTGTGACTTTTGACTCAACAACATATGTATCAGTAATTCTAATATTGTCATCTGGCTTTTACTCATAAACAGAGAGATTTATCAACAACTATTTAGCACAAAGTCTACTTCCTTCCAAGGAGAGTGGCCGAAAGATAATTTTCTTAACTCAAAAATCAGAGAAGCTGTTTTGCAGCAAAAACAAACTTGAATGAAAATGATCAGACAAACAAAGCAAAATCATAATAGAAAATAGAGGTGAACATGATGTAATTAAAATCAGGATCTTATAGATAATTAAGGAAGTCTTCATAGAAGGGATTTTAAGAAATGTTGGAAAATACAGATTGATTTAGCCAGCCCTGACAAACAGATCCAAAGCTGAGGAATCGAGCCCAAAGATGCCCAATAGTCATCCTTTGTAAGAAACAAAACATTACTTCTCTACTTCTTCTTCTACCAGCCAGAACAAAAGTCTCTGTTTTACTAGAATGAAAGTTTCTAATAGATTGGTAAGTAACAACACACCGGTGATTAGATCCATGTTGTTTTGAAATGCCATTCGAAAAAAAAGTGAAAAATGCCAAAAGTTGCAACTGATTGATCTTTATTCTCACAATGCTACACAACACAACTACAGAGAGAGGGTTATTAGTATTACTGGAAGACAATGTTGCATGATTCATTTTTGCACAGTCATCAGGTGCATCGATTCCAGTTGCAGCACGTTGCTTGCGATGTCTCTTTGAACTGATACGACTCGCATTTTTCCCTTGTCATGCATCCCAGCAAGAAGTTATCATCTGTGAAAATATGGATTAAAAGATAACATCTACACGTTTTGAGTCAAAGTAATGACTCTGAACTGATCCAGCTAATGTCATTTTTCCTTTTAGCTGAACAGCACACCGAGGGAGCAGCCTGTACTTACTGGATCCATTGTCCATGAGGACTAGGCCACAGATTTCACCTGCCTTACATTCCTCAACATGCGATGTACATTCATTCTTGCCGTCACAGCGACACCACAAGGCTTCGCCTGGAAATAGAAAAGAAAAAATAATGTTCCACCATTGTATAAAAATGTGTGCTACATTTTCCAAACCACAAAGGATTGTCCTCAACCTCTAAAACCAGACACACTGGATGCATCATATTCATTTACAGTAATCCGCTGCAGATTCTTGTGGCTGGTTTTGAGGAGGAAATCGTTCTTGTAGCGAAATACACTGCAGGTTTGTTGTGTTTCCTGTACATTAACTCACCCTGGCTGACAACCACCAATAGCAGAAGAGCAAGAATCACAGTCTTCATGTTTTCTCCTTGTCTGTGCAGTGTACACCGATCTCTGCATGAATAAAGCAAGATGAAAAAGTGTTAGAAAACAAATGGCATATTTAGATGGGAGCACTTTAATCATGCACATATGAAAACACTTAAAGAAATCCCACCTTGATATTCATCCAACTGGAGTATTGTTACCTCAGATGTGTACTGCCAGGCTGCTCCCCTTTTATTTGGTTATTGAGCCATCAGGGGAAATCCAGTGCGTCATTAACTGGGAATTTGGCATTTGTTTCACTCGCAAACAGAGTGACATACAAGTGGGTACGGAAAGTATTCAGACCCCTTTAAATGTTTCACTCTTTGTTTCATAGCAGCCATTTGCTAAAATCAAAAAAGTTCATTTTATTTCTCAGTAATGTACACTCAGCACCCCATCTTGACAGAAAAAAACAGAAATGTAGAAATATTTGCAGATTTATTAAAAAAGAATAACTGAAATATCACATGGTCATAAGTATTCAGACCCTTTGCTCAGTATTGAGTAGAAGCACCCTTTTGAGCTAGTACAGCCATGAGTCTTCTTGGGAATGATGCAACAAGCCTTTCAAACCTGGATTTGGGGATCCTCTGCCATTCTTCCTTGCAGATCCTCTCCAGTTCCGTCAGGTTGGATGGTGAACGTTGGTGGACAGCCATTTGCAGGTCTCTCCAGAGATGCTCAATTGGGTTTAGGTCAGGGCTCTGGCTGGGCCAGTCAAGAATGGTCACAGAGTTGTTCCGAAGCCACACCTTTGTTATTTCAGCTGTGTGCTTAGGGTCATTGTCTTGTTGGAAGGTGAACCTTCGGCCCAGTCTGAGGTCCAGAGCACTCTGGAAGAGGTTTTCTTCCAGGATATCTCTGTACTTGGCCGCATTCATCATTCCTTCAATTGCAACCAGTCGTCCTGTCCCTGCAGCTGAAAAACACCCCATAGCATGATGCTGCCACCACCACCATGTTTCACTATTGGGATTGTATTGGGCAGGTGATGAGCAGTGCCTGGTTTTCTCCACACATACCGCTTAGAATTAACGCCAAAAAGTTCAATCTTGGTCTCATCAGACCAGAGAATCTAATTTCTCATAGTCTGGGAGTCCTTCATGGGGGCTTTCATATGTCTTGCACTGAGGAGAGGCTTCCGTCGGACCACTCTGCCATAAAGCCCAGACTGGTGGAGGGCTGCAGTGATAGTTGACTTTGTGGAACTTTCTCCCATCTCCCTACTGCATCTCTGGGGCTCAGCCACAGTGATCTTTGGGTTCTTCTTTACCTCTCTCACCAAGGCTCTTCTCCCACGATTGCTCAGTTTGGCTGGACGGCCAGGTCTAGGAAGAGTTCTGGTCGTCCCAAACTTCTTCCATTTAAGGATTATGGAGGCCACTGTGCTCTTAGGAACCTTGAGTGCTGCAGAAATTCTTCTGTAACCTTGGCCAGATCTGTGCCTTGCCACAATTCTGTCTCTGAGCTCCTTGGGCAGTTCCTTCGACCTCATGATTCTCATTTGCTCTGACATGCACTGTGAGCTGTAAGGTTTTATATAGACAGGTGTGTGCCTTTCCAAATCAAGTCCAAACAGTTTAATTCAACACAGCTGGACTCCAATGAAGGAGTAGAACCATCTCAAGGAGGATCAGAAGAAAAGGACAGCATGTGAGTTAAATATGAGTGTCACAGCAAAGGGTCTGAATACTTATGACCATGTGATATTTCAGTTATTCTTTTTTAATAAATTTGCAAACATTTCTACATTTCTGTTTTTTTCTGTCAAGATGGGGTGCTGAGTGTACATTAATGAGAAATAAAATTAACTTTTTTGATTTTAGCAAATGGATGCTATGAAACAAAGAGTGAAAAATTTAAAGGGGTCTGAATACTTTCCGTACCCACTGTATCAAGGTCAGACTGTGAAGCTGCAAAACCCACTATGACGACGCTCAGAAAAAAATCCAAATAATTTTGATTGTCACATTGTACAGCCAGTGTTAATGTTATAGCTTTAAATAGTCTGAGTAATTACGGTGTAAAATATTCCTGCATAAGAACACCTGTGAAGCACAAGTTGCAGTTACACATAGGTTCACAACAAGTGACATTTGGCACACTGTCATTTGGAGGTCAGTATGTAATGTCATCATTTGATCATAAGAAAACAGATCACAAACAGAAAACAGTCGCACAAAGTCAAATTACTGGATTCATTCCAAGAGGTGACTAAAAGTCCAGTAAGTGGACTTTGTGAAAGTGTTTTGTCAAATCAGAGAAGTGTTTTGCAACAACAAAGAACTTGAGTGAAAATGATCAGACAGCCAAAGTTATAATGGGAAATGACCAATTAAAGGAAAACAATAACACACAGAGAGCTGAAATCAGGATCTATAAAACATTAAAGTCTTCATGTCGAAGGCAGTTTTAAGAAAAGTTGCAAAAGGATGATTTTAATTTAACTGCCCTGAGAAACTGAGATTATGAGATTCAGTTTAAGAATCTTATTTATACAAACGCAGGGAGGATGCAATGCCAATATTTGGGAATTGTAAATTGAAAAAGGGAAACTGGGGGAAAAAAAAACTTTTTAATGGATTCTCATGAATACATTATCACTACACAATAGTCAAATGCACAGTATGCGTTTCCTTTTCTAACACTCTTTACCGCTTCTCATCGACCAGAAGGTGGTGCAATGTGATAGAGAAAAAAAATTGTGCCTCGTCAGCAGTCCTGAGATGCTTCATCAGTGATAAACTCAAAGAAGCTTAAATACGTGCCATACAATTCTTTCAAGAGCAGGTCTAAATCTACCCTGTTAAATTGTCTCCTGAAGACAAAATATGGCAAAAAGTAATATATGAAAAAGATGATAAATGTGTGATTTGTCCCGCTAGGTGCAATCGAGCTAACAGGAGAGTTAGGGAGATGTCAATCAGGTCCAGTCTGATCTGAAAAAGGTCTAATCAGCCAAATTATTAAAGTCACGTATGTGGGTGTACTGTGGATGTTTTTAATATTAAGTTGTATCTTGTCTGGGGTTTTTTCAGAATAAAAATCAAGCTATATACGCATGACTTTTATAAATGTGTACCATTCAGTCATTACTTTCAGACACATAATTAATGTGATAATATTTGTAAAACACCATTCACACAAAAGGAACAGTTTATGTCACTGACACAGGAAGATACAAAAATATATCAAAAATCTATAAAGCACTACAACATGAATCTAGTGGTCAATGGACTTGTACTTGTGTAGCAGTCTTCCAACCACTCATTCACACGCATTCATACACTGATGGCGGGGGCCGCCATGCAAGGTGCCACCTGCCCAAAATTTGTTCAGACATGACAAAATCTTAAAGAAGTAAAGGGATGGATTGCTCCTGCCAGTGAGATGGTTTATTTGTTGCATATGGTTTGATGTATGTGGGAAAGACAAAACAATTGGAAATTCAGATTTCCAAAAACAAAAGCACTAGGAGACAGCATCTGACCTCTCCTGTAGCAAAACATTTTCTTGATGACAGCCACACAATTTCTAGTCTACGCATCCAAGAGATTGATTGTTTCCTTACATGTTAAGTTTAGCTGTTATAATTTAGTTTTGATACAATTTGTTGAGTATATATATATGTATTCTCCTTGCGCCTCCCTGTGGGCTCATCATGTCTCCAGTGTTTATCCCTCGTGTTGTCTCTTTACGGTCGTGATTTTGCCTTTTCCCGATTTTTGCTCGCTCCCGGTTGGAGTTGTTTTGAGTTCCTGTTTTTGACTGCTTGGTGCCCAGTAAATAACCTTGCATTCTACCTAACCTCGTCTCTGATCTGCCCCTCGGACGTGACAACTTTTATGTTAAAGAACTGAGTACTTCTTCCACCACTGATTATATTTGAGTAAAATTGAAAATTTTGAGAAGGATTAACTTGGGATGCTATAAATATGTTCGAACAATGACATTTAAATTCAGGAACATGTTGTTTGCCCACCGTAAAATTACCATTAGAAAATGTTTTAAAAAGGACAAAAGTTACAACTGATGATCTTGATCTTTATTATGACAATGTGCAAAAGTACAAAACACATGAGAGTATTATTAATACTGGGAGATGTGTTGCTTGATTAATGTCCATTCATCAGTTGCAAAGATCAGTGCTGCAGCAGGAGCCAGATGCAACACTTGAACTAATCAGCACCCTGCAGTCACTTTCCTTCATGCAACTCTTGAAATAGCTGACATCTGTGAAAACATGAAATCAAGACAGGATGGATTATGAGACGACTCTAAACTGATCCACATAAGGATTTTTTTTCCTCTTTGTTTTTCAGCTGAACAGCACACTGAGGGAGCAGTCTGTACTTACGGGGTCCAGCTTGAAGGATGACACTGGCACAGACTGGATTAAATCCGGAACAGGTCTCAACACGCCCTGAACATCTCCTCGTGGTGCCTCCACAGTTACACCTCAAGGCTTCACCTGGAAATAGAAAAGAAAAAATAATGTTCAACCATTGTAGCGCTATATTTTCCAAACCACAAAGGATTGTCCTCAACCTCTAAAACCAGACACACTGGATGCATCATATTCATTTACAGTAATCCGCTGCAGATTCTTGTGGCTGGTTTTGAGGAGGAAATCGTTCTTGTAGCGAAATACACTGCAGGTTTGTTGTGTTTCCTGTACATTAACTCACCCTGGCTGACAACCACCAATAGCAGAAGAGCAAGAATCACAGTCTTCATGTTTTCTCTTGTCTGTGCAGTGTACACCGATCTCTGCATGAATAAAGATGAAAAAGTGTTAGAAAACAAATGGCATATTTAGCTGGGAGCACTTTCCTCATGCACATATGAAGACACTTAAAGAAATCCCACCTTGTTATTCGTCCTACTGGAGTATTCTTACTGCAGATGTGTGCTGCCAGACTGCTATCTCCCTTTTTATTTCAACTTGTTGAGCCATCAGGGGAAATCCAGTGCATCATTAACTGGGAATTTGTCATTTGTTTCACTCGCAAACAGAGTGACTTTTCAAGGCCAGACTGTGAACCTGGAAAACCCACTATGACGATGCTCAGAAGAAAATACAAATAATTTCAGTCACATTGTACAGCCAGTGTTAATGTTAGCTTTAAATAGTCTGAGTAATGAGCGTGAAAAATATTCCTGTTGCAGGAATACAAGTTGCAGTTACACATAGGTTCACAACAAGTGACATTTGGCACACTGTCATTTGGAGGTCAGTATGTAATGTCATCATTTGATCATAAGAAAACAGATCACAAACAGAAAACAGTCGCACAAAGTCAAACTACTGGATTCATTCCAAGAGGTGACTAAAAGTCCAGTAAGTGGACTTTGTGAAAGTGTTTTGCCAAATCACAGAAGTGTTTTGCAACAACAAAGAACTTGAGTGAAAATGATCAGACAGCCAAAGTTATAATGGGAAATGACAAATTAAAGGAAAACAATAACACACAGAGAGCTGAAATCAGGATCTATAAAACATTAAAGTCTTCATGCCGAAGGCAGTTTTAAGAAAAGTTGCAAAAGGATGATTTTAATTTAACTGCCCTGAGAAACTGAGATCGTGAGATTCAGTTTAATAATCTTATTTATACAAACGCAGGGAGGATGCAATGCCAATATTTGCGAATTGTAAATTGAAAAAGACGAAAGGGAAACTGGGGGGGAAAAAAAACTTTTTAATGGATTCTCATGAATACATTATCACTACACGATAGTCAAATGCGCAGTATGCGTTTCCTTTTCTAACACTCTTTACCGCTTCTCATCGACCAGAAGGTGGTGCAATGTGATAGAGAAAAATAATTGTGCCTCGTCAGCAGTCCTGAGATGCTTCATCAGTGATAAACTCAAAGAAGCTTAAATACGTGCCATACAATTCTTTCAAGACCAGGTGGCGATATTCCTGTCTAAATCTACCCTGTTAAATTGTCTCCTGAAGACAAATACGGCAAAAAGCGATTTGGCATATGAAAAAGATGATAAATGTGTGATTTGAACGTGATACCTCTGAATAACTCATCAGCGTGCAGTCATCCTTATTCATGCATCCCTGGATGTAGCTAGTATTATCTGTGAAAACATAGATTAAAAGACAACATCTACCCGTTTTCAGTCAAAGTAATGACTCTGAACTGATCCAGCTAATGTAATTGTTCCTTTTAGCTGAACAGCACACCGAGGGAGCAGCCTGTACTTACGGGATCCAGCTTGAAGGGTGATTCTGGCACAGACTTGATCTGATCCATAGCAGGCCTCCACAGCCACATGGCCACATGGCTTCCACGTGCCTCCAGTTACACCACAAGGCTTCACCTGGAAAAAGAAAAAGGAAAAATCACATCCAACCTTTGTATCACAACTAGTGCTGCATTTTCACTGCCACAAATAATTGACCTTAAGGTCTGAAATCAGCCCAAAACAGATACACTGGAGACATGAATTACAGGTATTAATCAGCTGCAGCTTGTTGTGGCCATCATGCAATTTTGGTGAAATACACTGCAGGTTTGTTGGGTTTCCTGTACAATAACCTACCCTGGCTGACAACCACCAACACCAGAAGAGCAAGAATCAAAGTCTTCGTGTTTCCATGTGACTGTACAGTGTACACCGGTCTGTGCACGAATAACGCAAGATGGAAAAGTCAAATGACATATTATAAGTGTTGATGGGAGCACTTTCATTAAGCACATACAAAAAAACATTAAAGATAACCCACCTGGGAAATTGTCCTGCTGGACGTGTGCTGCAAGGCTGCTGGCTTCCTTTTTATTGGGACTTGTTGCACAATTAATGCAAATCCAGTGCATCATTAACTCTAAAATTGTCATCTGGGTTTTATTCATAAACAGAGTGGCTTATCAAGACCAGACGTGGATGTTGCAAAAAAAAGTGATGTTGCCCTCTCATTGGGAGACAACACTGTGGCATGTATGATATTAGCTCTATTTGAGAAATTGATTAATTCACTGCAGAAAAATTGGTCAAATTTTGAATATAGAATTTGCTCATTTTTGTGCTGGATTGGGTCAGTTTGAGCTTTGCATTTCCATTTTAACCAATTATAAAGAGTGATTAAGAATTCTAAAGACACCATATCACTGTATATAAAAGATAAAATGAGAGGTGAATGAATTAGAGTATATATTATAGACGATAAGATCTATAAGACATATCAGAAAACACAACACTTGTTGTTACTTTGTCTGTTTCCTGACAGGACACTGTGTTATTGACATAACCTGTTGAAATTGAGCCAATGGACATGAAACAAACTCAAGATTTTATCTGTGTGTGCACTGAAACCCTGAATGGAAAAAAATGTCACTGCTTGAATGAAATTTACACAAAAACATAGAATTAAAGCGTTAACATTAGTGAATATAGGTTTTGTGTTTTTAGCTATGATCAGGAATGCTGATGTTACTGCTGCAGTTCCATCTCAACAAGCATGAACAATACTGTACATTCACTTATATAATCGGATTGAGAGTCAAGACAGATCAGCCCAAATAAAAAAGAAATGGATAAACCAAAAGCATCCACAAAAGACTCACTGGATTCACAGTCACTAATGAGAAAAACAACAGCTGCAAATCCTCTCTCTCTTCTTTATATATATATTCTAAAGCCCACTGGTGACTTTGTGATTTACTCTGTTCTTACCAGAGATATTTTTCAACCGTTCAACATTTTCATCTGTCTAGTAAATAAAATTAAAAATTAAAATAAAATTTTTTTTTGTACATCCTATAATAATTCTCTCTCTCTCTCTCTCTCTCTCTCTCTCTCTCTCTCTCTCTCTCTCTCTCTCTCTCTCTCTCTCTCTCTCTCTCTCTCTCTCTCTCTCTCTCTCTCTCTCTCTCTCTCTCTCTCTCTCTCTCTCTCTCTCTCTCTCTCTCTCTCTCTCTCAGCTACAAGTGTGACAAGTATGAACTCTATTGGACTCAAATATATATATGTTTGTACTTGTAAACTACGACTAGTCTGCCTCTTTCAGGTAATACAGAATGAATAACCCCCCACATGAAAACATTAAAGTCCCATGTCATAACCAAATACAGTACATGTAACAGTATACAAATGAAAGCATAACTCTGATGAATGCACAGAAACAGGTCAATACTTCCCGTTATCTCCGTTAACGGTAAAGTGCGCCTCTATTACAACTTTCTGAATTTCCTCAGTGAAAAAATATTCCAATCCTGTCGGGACAAGAGGATGTCAAATGTGTACATATTGTAAAGCCCTCTGAGGCAAATTTGTAATTTGTGATTTTGGGCTATACAAAAATAAATTGAATTGAATTGTCATGCAACTAAATAGTTGTTCACAGAATACGTGACTTTCTTTTCATAAAAATGATACATCAAGTGTGGTAAGTGTGACGCCACAGTAAAGGACACTTCAATACATTTCTGCATAATTTATTTTGTCAGCTGAGGAGAAATCATTGAAAAAGAACAAAGTTCCTGAATGTTCTTCCCCCACTCGGCATTCATATTTAGTAAATTAATGACAGTACTTAATATTTCATGGGACCCTCTTTTCATCTAAATGTGTATTTATTTCTGTTTATTTATCAACAGCTATGTTGTGTTTATATAACTATAGATCTGTAAGAAAGACATTATTTCACAGGACTATGCCTTGGTGTGGAAAACAATAAGAAATGTCTTAAATTCTCAAAGGATCTTTAAGAAAGCATAAAACTGGAGACATTCAATGGAATTTTATTGAAATCATAAATGTACTGCTTAGTAGATATTCATAGTCCAAGAACTCACAAATAAAAAAATGCTGAAGTGAGAAAAACATTCAATTCAAAACAATAAACAATCTATGCTCAATGATGCACATACTCTAGTCCCTATATGCAATGTGTCATTTTTGTTCCTTCCCATATGAAAACATCCCACCACTCTGAGCTGCCCGTCTACAAATACAGTATCTGTGAACCACAATCAACAGGTTGTCATGTAGAATGCTTACACATTATTTTGGAAACCTTTTCCTTAGGAAAAAGAATAAACAATTTTACCATGCAAGGAGGTAACAAGTATTATCAACTGCAAATTGCTCTAAGGGATGTTGGACCAAAATATACAGTATACACTGGAACCGTTTTATTTAAAGACACACTTCAGTAAATCCAAGATAATGCACAAATGACATGCTTTTGCATAGAAATGGTGTAAATTGTGTGGAGTTTGACAAATTAAGTTAAGAAACTAAGTTATTAAATACAGCACACGTTGACATTCTCCAGCAGGGTCTCTTTAACACTGTAAGTAGTTGCATGTCTATAACGTTTCCCCCCAGTTGTAGTGAAGTCAGTGGGTCTACCCCTGAAAGTTTAATCTGTGAGGTCCAGACACCACGACTGCTCTGTGCTCTGAGTCTGAACACCGATGCTGGACCTTCGCGATGACACGCTTTCACTGTCCCTGCTCTCCATAGAGCCCCCGTTCCCCAGTAGGCACTCCAGACTGGTGTGTTCTATGGCAGATGGGTCGCCCAGTGGAAGATCAGGCTCGAGAGCATCCGATCGCTGCGAGGCTAAATCCAGGGAGGATCCAAGAGGGTGGCCTGGCAACATGGGTGGAGATGCAGACACAGGGTGGACCGAGGGGTGCGAGTCCTCGATTTGGAAGAGGGAGGTGTCCTGGATCACATTATGGGATGTTGGGGCGGATATCAGAACGCAAATGTCCTCGTGCGAGGCTTGTGATAAGTTAAGATGGGATTCGGAGTGCAGGGAGAGATGGGGGTACGAACTGGGTGACGAGTCCAGCAGGCTGGGTGTGGACGTACCTGTAGGGACACCGGACAAAAGGCAAGAGTATTCATCACCATCACTGGGAGGCTGCAGGCACAAAGTAGGCTGTGACTGGCTGATGGTGGTCGGGCTAGCGCAGACAAGTCTGTTGTCAGAGTCTTCATACCCAGCATGAGGTGCGAGGCCTGGACTTCCATCCTGGAAGCCTGGGCTGCTTCTGAGAGGAGACGGGCTTGTCCACAGGTGTGTTGTCATGCTCTCAGAGCTGTGACACGGGCCTAACCTGGATGCAGAGTTTACAGAGAGGGGCAGACAGGAGTTGGCAGGTGGACTAGAGGATTGAGGCCAGTGCTGGCTCTCCGTTTGGGTTTCAGCAGCTCCACTGTAGCTCCAGTGGCCAGCGGGTGCAACACTTCGCTGGCTGTGGCCTTCCTGGCTCCCGGGATCGTTATTGGGGTGGAAGGTTGGAGTTAAGTTAAAGGGCATGCCAGTGTTGGGGACTGTAGACGGGTTGGACACCATTTGGATGCCATATGGGTGTGAAGGAAGGGAGGCTTTGTAGTGTTGCACAGATATGTGGGCCTGAAGGAGATGCATCATGTGGTGCAGGTCCTTGGCCAGTTCAGATACTTCCTGGTTTAATGTGCCCATCTGCGTAGACAGTGCACACAGTTTAGTTGCGACGTTAACAGATTTGGAGCATATTCTATTATTGCACTGAGGAAGCGTGGTAAATTACAAAAGTACAGTACAGCTTCAAAGTGCACATAAAACAGTTTTGCCCAATTACGTCCCCAGCACAGAGTGACAAATGAATCGGTTTCTATCTTTGAGGCTCAATATTGGATCCCTGTCCAGATATCATTTTCTAATGATCTCCCTGAAGAGAGCTAAACCATTTTAAACCCCTCTTTGACTTAAATAACTGATTTCTTACGCAGCAGTGGCATCCAGAGGGACACAGACTGAGTCAAATAGGGAAGAAAGTAGACAGAAAACTGTGAACAAGGGACAGGGGTCAGAGAAGGGCCACAAGTAGATCAAGGTTGTTATCTAACATTTATTTTGTTCAGATTGTCGAGTCAGCACTCTGCATTGCAGAAGCACCCTGCTGATTAATTAATATTGACTTCAGAAAGCACCTACATGGGCCCATCTGGATCCTCTTGCTGCACCTGCTTACGCATTATTTGCATTAAAGTGAAGAGTGCAGGGGCAGACTGAGAGACAAGGCACACATTAAGTCTATTTCCGCTCATTTTCTAGGTCAGCTCTGAAGCAAATTCATTTCTGAACAGGAACTCTGTTTATAATGTCGAATAGCACACATGTTGTATTTTCTTATCAAAAATTCATTAATGCTTCCTGCATTTCATATTCAGTACTTTACAGACAGATTTGATGAGGGACAGAAAGCAGAATTTGGATCTGTGAGGCTACATTATTTTTGGTCCAATCAATGTTAATCTAGGTTTAAGAAGTTGTACCTTACCTTTTGGTTGAGTTGACCGATGCTCCGTCTGACCTCCGCTGTCTCAAGCAGCAGAGTAGCGTTAACCTGTGTGGAGTCTAAAGATATGAGGAGGAGAAAAACAATAAGTAGTTGACTTAGTTGCCCACAACTCGGCCACACACGGAGGTCTTTATCATTATTAAAATGAAAAACCTTTCTCCAGAGGATGAGAAATTACAGACACATGTATGGCACGTATTGCATGTACAGTTGAATATTATGCGTGAATTACTGCAAAAACATTATGTTGTAGAGCTATTGCTTTGGATTCGTGTCTGCGATGTTATCTCTACTCTTATGTCTATTATCTAAAGAAATGGTTTATGTTGTTGCTGCTGTATGTCAGGATCTAAAAGAGGGAAGCTCGTGAACACTTAAAACACGACCGATATGACAGTAGACAGACCACAGCAGCAATTATGTGGAATCAATGAGGCACAAACTAGATAAAAAAAAGCTAAACATAATGCAGGCAATCCTCCGGGAGGCGCTGCATGACGGCCAGAACAACACAAACCAAATCAGGAGGATCATCCTACACCACAGCTTTTAAAAACACTTTGAGTGATTAGGAAGCTGTACTGTACATAGACTGCTACGGTGTAATGTTGTGCATCCCTCAAGTACATTAGTTGGACTTTAACTGACCTGAATGTGATATTCTGGCAGAATGACAGCGATCATCAGTGTAAAGCTCAGGTTAGATGATCTGTACACTGCTTTGACCTCTGTTGTCTTTTAGCATGTTCTCTGACTCTTTGGACACCCGGCTGTCATTTCATTCCTCTGCGCTCTCATATTTCCCCCAGAAGGAGTCAGGGCAACATTGTTGTATCCACCGTTTGAACCCTTGGGTTTACCTCCAGCCATCTGGCACCCAGGTGACCCTCGCAGCTGGAGGCGGTTTGACTTACCTTGGGCGCTGCCTCCCGTGCTGGCATTGGGCCTGCTGTGCTCCACGTTGAAGTGGAACGCGTGTCCATTGTCTTCGATGCCGTCTACAACCCTGGCAGGGAGGGGCGAAGAGAAGGGAAGCCGGAGTTAATGTAACAGTAGAGCTTTTTCAATCATCACTGGAGCCCGCAGACGACCGAGGAATGTGGCATGAGAGCTGCTGCTGGCAGAGGCCCATGTGGGTTTGAACATGAGGAGAAGAGCCCAATCTGGAGTGGGCGGACACCTGAGCTCTCTGAACCGGCACTTACCCATATCTAGAACTTACTGGATGACTTAGGGATACATTATGAATACAGATGGTTGGGGCAGGAGGATAAGGTGCTCTGGTAATGAAATGCAGTGACATCTGTTGAAATATGCAATGCAAATACACTTTACATTAAGTGGATGATGCCGGTTGGCATGACTTTAGGTGTCCTGTTACAACGAACACCTTACTTTGATCATCTGAGATGCTCTATGTCGGGCATAACTAGGAGGAATATATCGACATAACGTGGTCTACAAAATCCAGTGGGATGTGTATGACACAGGCAGGTTAGACCATAACAACAAGAGGCATCAAGGCCTATGGTATAGGGGTGCTGGTAATGAGGTAAACTACTGTGAAAGAGTTTTAAAAAGGGGACACAAATGTTGGATTCTTAAAAATGAATGAACTTCGGCCTCTGGAGGGAAACCACAGTGTTTAAGAAGAAGGAACACTAGCATGTTGCTGCTCATGTCACTATGAAAGTATCAGATGATATGATGATAACCAATCTAAATAAACTTCTTTCAAGAAATGAGATACAAAGAAGAATAGATGTAAAAATCCCTGTCACACTGTAATGTAATCTAATACAACTGTCTGAATAGATTCTGCCTTTGTGAAGCTTATTACTTGCTGTTCACACTGTGCCATATGTTAAATCTACTGTATGATCATTGAGAGAATAGTTTGAAGTGTTGCGTTGAACTGCATTAGAAAAGCATAAACTCTACAGTGTTTTAATGAAATTATTAGAAATATAATATAAACACAAACAGTGTGGAGTCAAAATAAAGAAGACATTTAGCACTTATTTCTACTGTTTTCTATTTTGGTCAACCAGCTACCCAACATGCAAAAAAAGTATTTTCATTTAGACTTTGATTAAGTTTTTGTTTATTTTCTATACTTGTTTTGAAAACGGAACATTTGATAACAGCTTTCAGGCTACCTGGGACTAAGATCTGGGGGTCCAAAGCAGGTGACGGTTGGGATAAGCAGCTTTGAAGGCTTTTTCCCGGCTCCCGACTCCCCCTGGGCTGAAGTTGAGGCTGTCGTGACTTTCGGGGAGCTGTGCTCTTTTTTCGACGGTGGCTGAGGGGACGAGCACTGCCCGTGGATGCCGCGGCTGAGGTTTGGTGAACGGCAGCGCCGCAGGGCGTTGAATTGCCGCAACTCATCCCCCAGGAGGTTCCCCAGTGAGGTACGCCGAACAGGGCTGCTGAAGTTGGGAAGCAGGAGGTTGCGACGGGAGCGGGTAGCTGGTGAGAGGTGGAAGGAGTCGTCCGGGTCATCCCCCTTAGTTTCCACCACAGAGGGGTGCCTGACTTCCTGCAAAACAGCAAATACAACAGGCGTCATTAATAACTGAATGTGAGCTCTCACTACCAAGGGATGCACTGATCCTAGAACAGCGTGGTTTGTTGTTGTGTTTGAGGATATGAAAACAAATTTGTAAATACTGGAGTAATAATTACATGAATGCTGAAATACTAACAGATATTGGAATTACGTTTAAAAAAAACTTGGCCAATTTAAAATGCCACTCACAATACACAAATAATTTCACGAGTAATCCGGCAAATAAGCCTTTTGATAGCTGCTGATAAAGAGCCATTATTGTGTTATTTAGATTTGAATGAGATACAGCTGATGATATTTTAATCACATTAATCCTGCTACAGATCTATTACGCTCTAGTCATGGCTAACTGTGTGCTTGGCAGTAAAACCAAATTGGTTTTACATAAAATGAGCACTGTAAACAGTATTTTAATATTAGGAAGGCGGGGCGATAAGCATAGTGAGAAAAGTATCTCGTAAGGTTTCCTATTAGGAGAGCTACTGACCCAGTTAGCGAGCTAACTCCAGGGACTCAACATGCTCCGTCTGTTCCAAATGAGTCTCAACCTGCAGGGGAAGTCCTTCCACAAACCCTCCCACTAGCAATACAGTACAGTAAGACCCCAAAAAACGGAGGGTTTTACCTTGAAAAACCAGACACGCTGGTTAAACGTTGATTTGATATGCATGACACAAATGCACCTTTGACAATTCGGGATAAGGAATAATAACAGCCCTAACAGAAGGAGAACATTTCATTTGAACTCACGTGGGGAAGCCTGGGTGACCTTAAAAACCTGCCGAGACCCTGCAGTAACAAAAACAAAGCAACAGGGATTACAAAAGACACAGCCCCAGGCAAGACATATTAATATATTCAACTTCATATCCTCTTTATCAAACCTTTACACATTAAACTTAACCCTTGTGATGCCACATTAGGAAATGAAATGTGCCCTGTGGAGTTTTCTTATAAGAAAACGAAAGTTATGTTTAAGTTAAGTTTAAATTTCATGTTACTCATAAAATCCTTGACGTCTAACAAACGTGTCAAGTGTATTTCCTTCTTCGTAAAACATTTGCAAAGCTGATTTAGAAGTATTTCAAATCCAGCATTGGTGCATTGCAGCATATCTTGGCGTGTTACAACCTGTTGATCAGTGGAATATAGTGACACCAGGGGAGGTTAACAACTCCACAGGGAATATTGAATTCATTTTGATGATGTCTTTGCATTTACTGTGTAAAATTCTAGTTTGTTATCTACTGTTGTAGCCACTCGAACCCTTTTGGAACTATCTAAATGGCCGTGGCCAGTCATAAAGCCTTTGCTACACAAGCCGAATGGCATAACTGATCCTTCGTCTACACTCGATGGCAGAGGGATTCCGGTGAAAGTTTGTCTTACACCGTTGCAAGCAATTTAGCACAATCAGCTGGATGGCAAATGAAACCGTGGTAGTGTGAAGTCTTCCCTCGTGTGTGGAAAAACGTGCTTCTGACAACATGGCTTACAGAGGTTAATGTGACAACACGAGCCACAGTCTATCGCTCCACCAGCACAGAGCAAGTAATGCTCTTTGATGCAGGAAGGCAATTCACTGAGGAAACGCATTCAATTTAATCCTTCATTGAAGCACAATACGGAGTTTAAAAATCATCTCCGCCAAAAGGCGGTTAAAGCAAAAATATAACTCGAGTTGTGAGACTTCGGACGTGGGTGAAAATCTGTGAATCTATTCCAGGCAGGAACAATTCTCCTCCTGAAGACTAACCCCGAGGCAATGTGGAGTGATTAATTAGCCAGCCAGGATTATTGGTGCCAAATGACATTAATTGAACATCAACAGCAATTAATGGGGCAAGGATGCCACAAGTGTCCCACATATCAAAATTGGTTTGCAGGGACTTCATTTAGGGACTTCTTCCTGTCACTCACAAGAGGACTATCTTGTGTTTGCTCATGCAAAGAACAGACCTACTTACAGAATGGCATGCTTGCGCAGAACAGTTAAACAAATGTGAAACACAGACCATTGACAGCTGAGTGTAAATTCCTCCTGATATATCTCAGAGTGAGAGGAGGAGCTGTCTGTGATATATTCGGGCTGTACTTGAAATGACACTGTCACCTGGGACAATTGTTGTGACATATTTTGTCATCTCCTCTGTGTATTCCTTCAGCCCACTCCTGGTTGGTATTTTTATCCCATCCAACATGTAATACACATGTTTCTAGCTTTTCAAACTTCTTTCACTCCCACGACCGGTTATCAGTGGCTGCCTTCGTCATCTTTGTTAAACTGTTGTTGTCATATGAGGCGCCAAAGGGGGTTGCATCCCTATAACCCCTGACCGGCCAGCCTTGTTCTTCACACTCCATGACTACTGACTACTTACTCCCTGTGGCGTTAAAGTGGGACTCGGTGCTGGTTCCCTGGTGGTGTAATGACCTTCCCACTCTGCCAAGGAGAAAACAGTCATCCCGTATCTCTCTAAATCCACCTCCCTGAAGAAACAAGCCGTGCTCCTCGGTCTATCAATCAATCATTCCATACCAAATCATTCAACCTGACCTTAAAACTGCAATAACTGTTATTTTTGTCTACTTGGGCAAAACAAAAACAAGCCGTGAACACACTATCAAGATAGCGTTGCCTTTTAAGTTGCTAGTGGCTAACTGTGTCTGTCAGGCGCTGAGCAGGTAGAGCAGGTGTACAGTGTTTAAAAAAAAGTGTTTTTTCATTGGAAACAGCTATGGTGCGGCCAAAAACAACACTGAGAGTCAACCCGGTCTCCTACAAAATTACATTCCTGTACAACTAAACTGCATTCTCAATTACGCTTCAGAGGAAAGATATTTACGGTAGCAGCCATCCATCCCGACCTCCTCCCTAAACAGATTATAATTACAACGATATTTGTGATAGGTCATAACGAAACGTAATCCGGGAGAATATGTTTACCTCGAATTGTTATTGAGGATGCAATGTTGTTGCATGGGAAAGTAGTTTTGTAGAAGTCCACTACAGCAGTTTGCAGTAAAAAAGGCTGTAAAACTTTCATACTCTCTACCAAAACCTATTGAAAATAATGGAATTGACACCACATCAGTAAAATCTATTCAATTATAGATCATCAAACTAAATAATTTTCCATCTGGTAGTCTGGGGTTTTTCCTTTATTTGACAAGATAAAGTACCGGTAGTCCCTTTTGGATACCTTATACTGTAATAGGCATTCCTACAATCTGTTTCTTTGGCAATATTTCACTATGACTGATTGCTGCACAGTCAGCAATTACATACAACATTATTACATGTATTACATACAACAACTCCAACCGCAAACCACCCACCGTGAGGGTGTGGATGAGACCAGTCCTACTGTATGCGTGTGTGTGTGTGTGTGTGTGTGTGTGTGTGTGTGTGTGTGTGTGTGTGTGTGTGTGTGTGTGTGTGTGTGTGTGTGTGTGTGTGTGTGTGTGTGTGTGTGTCAGGAGTTATGGAACCTGGCAACTCGATCAGGTAGCTTGAGCATAAACTCTGAGCAGATGGCCTGAGACAGAGTTAGAGAGCTAGTGCTTGTGATCAGCCACGCCACAAAGAAGCCTGCTAGAATCATAATTAAAGACTGCAAGAACTTTAAAAACGTGTATACGTTCATGGCCTCTATACACACAACATACATTCTTTGTCTTGGGAAAACCTTTCTCCAATAATGAGCTTCCCTGTAGTATATACATGGATTCTGCCAGGTGCCAAATGGTATCTATGATGTCTCTTTATGGGATGAAACCTCTCAAAATTATAATTCTCTTCTTTTTGAAACCGTCATCAATACAGTTTCACTCAGCCTGAAGAAATGGCTTCCATTAATGAACATGGCCAGCACAGATGTCCTGTTCTTCATATTCCAAACCAAATGATTGAAAACATTTTTTTAAATGAATGAACTAATGAGCAAGAACGACTTCAAACAATGGGAAAGGCCTGTGGGAGCCAAGAGGAACGCTTGAAGCAAGTACAGATGCTTGAGATTGACAATATTGATGACATTGGGGAAGTCTTTGGGGAGCTTTGCCAGCTTTGTCAGTCACACATGAAAGACATCGTGGCATTAATTTGTTTTGATTGCACGGTTCAACATAACGCCGTGCAGAACAGCCATTGAACTTTGTCACACGGTTTCTTTAATTAATGAAACTATTCAATTCCTGGGTTTCAAGATGCATCTTTACGCAGATTATATAACAATGCCTGAAAACAGGTGCATTTTCTCCACGGATGGAGGATGGTCTTAAATAACTGTGAGGGGTAACAGGCAGCACTGAGAGGAGGTCAGTGTCTGGCTGTAATGTCATCCGGCTTTGCTTTGGGGTGGCAACAGGGAAGCGATACGGCTGCCTGACAGTGGCACCCACGCATTGTAATTGGTGTGACAATCAAGCCACCAACAGCCCTTTGGTCGTAGCGGTAGACCAAGTGTCAAGGAGGGGGGGGGGGGTTGCTCTATTCTGTCAGACAGTGCATGTGTGTGTGTGTGTGTGTGTGTGTGTGTGTGTGTAGGTGTGTGTGTGAGGGGGGGAGCAATGAAACTAGATGTTGAATTTCTGAATTCTCTAGGCTTAGAAAACATTTTTGGAAGTTATAAATTAGGGATTGAATATGAAAAGACAGGCTTACAATTGTGAAAAAGGAAACCCTAATGACACATTTGATGAACACCAGATTTCTGTTTTTTTTGAGTGTATATTCAGTACCTCGTCCTGGCTGCCCTCACGCAGGTTGTATGTGAGGTTGTTGTGGATGTCAGAGGTGAACACAGTGGCGTACTCAGGGTAGAGTTCCAGCACCTCTTTCAGACCGCGCACATTGATGTACTGGAGGTCACAATAGGTCAGCGCCTTCACATCAGCATTGGTCTTGATCACCTGGTCGGTTCCAGGCAGGTCAGACCCAATCAGGTCCCCTTTTCCTGAAATAAAAAACAGTAAATATTCACCATCCTGCTCCACTACATAATCACCTGAAACATGATGCTAAAACAGTCCGGGCCACAATACAAACCTAATATTGCCAGCACCATGCTGTCTTTCAGCACCTCCAGGGACCCGGAGCAGACAAAGTAGTTGGCATGCAGCGCGTCCCCCTGACGGATGAGGTACTCCCCAGGGACACAGAAGGAGGTTTTTATATGGAGGGAGAGCGAGCGCAGGCAGCCACGGCTGGCCCCCTTAAAGACCGGCAGCTGGAGGATGTCCTTGTTCAGATGCATGGCGATGTCGGCCCGCAGCTCATCAGGGAAGTCGTGTAGGAGCTGGGGATGTGCGACAGATGTAATAAGGGGTGACACTCATTGGTATTTAGGGAATGGACTGTGTTGCCACCAGTTCACCTCTTTTGAATTTCAATCGGATGTAAACTTTTGGTGTACAATCAGCCGATCATGAACAATTACAGCTGCAAAGGCTTTGTGAATGGTTTGTAGAACAGATGCAGTGCACAGATCCCATCTCAACATGACTCAGAGGTTTATTGAGGGCAGACAGCAGCTTGTACCAAAGTATTACATGACAACAACAATGAAAGGGACTCCTACCTCGTTGGCATCTATGCCATTGTTGACAGACCATGTGGTTTGGAAGTACTCCAGCATGCGCTGTTTGATCTGCTGGGGCAGGCGGTGGACACGGATGAAGTCCTTCAGGTCCGTCATGCGTGTGTGATAGAGAGAGCGCCGAGAGTACATACGCTGAATGATGGCCGTCACGTTACCGAAGACCAGGGCGTGCATCAGCGCTGCGTGAGAGACGGAAACAAAAAGAATGTACATTTTAATATAGAGGCTGAATAGTTGTAGTAATTTACAGCTTTGAAATTTGCCACACAACAATTATCTCCTGTATTGTTGAATCAATAATTGCCACCTCAGCTAAAATGATCTGTTTATTGGTATATCAAGATGGCAAAAAAAATCTGTGTTTTAAAGGCCAGCCAAATCATCAGACCCACTTCCTTCTGAATCTCCAGCACTGGCGTGCCAGGACGCCAGAGGGAGAATGTACCCTGGTGTCAGACATACCGCCGATGAGCATGGTGCAGATGGAGAATATCTTCTCAGCATCGGTGTTGGCACAGACATTGCCGAAGCCCACACTGGTCAGGCTGCTGAGGGTAAAGTAAAGGGCAGCGATGTAGGAGCTGCGCACTGTCGGGCCGCCCACCGTGCTGTTGATGTAGGGCGTCTCGAGACGTTTGCCCAGCTCATGAAGCCAGCCTTGAATGAGAAGGTAGAGCACGAGCAAACAATGTTCAAAGGTTATGGTTGATGTTATTATTATTATTATTATGTCTGAGCTCTGTCAGCTCTGGTGGTAGTGGCAGTATGGCACTGCAGTACCTGGTCTCAGAGAGACAGAAGTGCATGTTTGGGTCTGTGTGTGTCTGACAGAGATTGTCAGCAGTTTCATGAGGCTGGCATGTCGTTGAGGGACAGGGCAGAATTAGATTGGCTCCTCCAGGGATAAACAAGACCAAGCGTGATTAGCAGGTTGGAGCTAACCTCCCTATAGACAGAATATACCGCCACAACTCTATGCACAATCACACAATTAGAGACACAAACACACATGTTGCACAGCGGACTGGGTCAGATGTTCAATGTTGCTGTAGCCTGCAGTATGTCACAGTATGCGTGTTGCCGTTTAAATAACTAGCATATATATGGTTGTTAAACTGTAGGGTTGAACTTGGTTGCAGTCATTTTGGAAGTAAGAAAAAGCTAAACATGGTTATGCTCTTCGATCTGACGCAGGCAACTGTGTAAGAAATAAGACAAGCGCTCAGATATTTCTCAGACAAGACATTACTGTGCTGCTTCCTTGCAGTTGTTTTTTTTTTTTTTAAACCAGCTTTTCATCCGGTTTCAGACAGTTCTCATTAGAGCCCCAGAGTACGGTGTTCGTCACTATTTCACCACTGAGCAGAGCTAGACACGCCAATAGGTGAGCAATGACTATTTATAGCTAAACGGGACACAACAAAAGCAAAATCTAGTCTTATTTGTTGTCATTTTTGCCTATTTAAACAGAGAAAACACATGACTTACATAGTACCTATGGTAAGTGAAACTTATAGGATAGGCAGCACCATGCTTAAGTTATGAAATGAGCACTCGGAATATGATATATTGGATTGGATGCATGGTAAAAATCAGTTGGAACTATTACTTAATTTATCCGTCACAGAAAAATGATGCTCTTGCTGGATGGAACCCTAAACCTGATCTTCATACCTCAACAGCTTCCTCTTTGCAAGGCCTCAATCAGACTCACCAATGTCCCAGGTCTCATTGGTCTCTATCTCCTTACGTCCAATCATGTACCAGATGCAGGCCATCCAGTGTGCCAGCAGGGCAAACACAGACATGAGCAAGGTCAGCACCATGGCGCTGTACTGGGAATAGCGATCCAGCTTCTGAAGCAGACGAAGGAGGCGTAGCAGGCGTACCGTTTTAAGCAGGTGGACAAGGGAGGTCTGAGGAGGAGAAGCAAGTATGGGGGGGGGAGAGAGGAAGTTAATCCCTTGGTTTTGTGTTGTTTCTGGAAAGACACTGTGACTGTACATATACAGCATATATACACAGCTGAATATCACAGCTTGAACAAGCGGCACTTGTTTTGCTCAAACAAATGTTCTTATCTTGTGTAAAATTCACTATTTAGGGAGTCGTCACATGGGCAGGCAGGCAGCAACAATAGCCACCTTGTGGAATGCAAGGTGGTGCATTTTAGAGGCTAAACATTTCAGGGATTATTCATTATAAGTAATCCATTTGCTGCATGTCAGCAGTCCCAGTGAAACAAAGAGACGGCTGAACATATTGTCCAGTTGCACTCACCACTGTGATGTTGAAGGCATACAGCAGGTCAAAGGGCAGGGCAGCCACCAGGTCCACAAAGAACCAGGTGGTGGCGTAATGAATGCAAATGGAGCGCGCCTCGTACACCACCTGCCCTGACTGGCTCACATAGGTGGTGCGGAAGTTTAAGATGATGTCTGCAAATACAAAGGTTAAAGGTAGTGACGTAAAGATGGTATTGTCATGTTCATTAAAATGCAATTAAAAAAAAAATAGCAATCGATCAATTACATCACTTCAAAAGTCAAATTACAATAAAAAAAAAAAGTTGGCTGGTATCCTCCCTCTTCTTGCCAAGTTGAGGGACTCAGACGTGAATATGAAATAATTGGCTCGATGCTGGTCAAACCACACTTTTGAACCTATAGTGATCAGTTCAGCACAAGAACCTCAGGGCAACATCAGGGAGCCACGTCTTCTTTTCAACACTCACCTAAAATAAAGAGCATTTCCACCACAATGTCGCTGACAATGGTGGAGCGCGCAGCTGTGACGGTGTCATCGTACGGCGTGAAGCTGACGTTGTAGGGCACGGTGACAGCCACATAGAAGGTGGCCAGCAGAATGAGCCAGTCCCACAGGGCTTTAGAGATGCTGTAGTGGAGCAGAATGAAGCGCGACTTCTGCACCGCTGCCACCTTGTACTCCGGTATTGAAGGCTTGTTGATCATGCTCTGTAAGAGAAGTGAAATATATCTTGGTAAAAATGCATACACAGTCATATATATATATATACATAAATTTGCAAACAGTACACGCACGCTCACACACAAATAGCTTTTTAAATTTTAAGCTTACATTGATAAACATACAAAACAACCAAGCACATCAGAGAAACTGCATAAATGAATAACTTGATAACCAGATGGTCATGAGGTGGAGTGCTGTGAAAATAAATGGTAATCAGATGGACGTTGTTGTGCCAAGATTTTGCAGAAACAGACAATATAAATGTCAGCAGCCTCTCTTGTGATCTGACCGGTGATGATTCAGTACGGTATGCAACTCAAGTGAAACAGATATGGTAATGCTGCTGGTTATCTATTCATGACAGCCTCCTTATAGACAGTGATAAAACCTTGAAATGACCGTGCAGTAATAACACAATGACAGACACGGGACTGTGGTCAGTGAAGGGGAAACTTATTACCAACAATGACGCCTGATAATCTCATACATGACTTGGCCTTGGCTTAACTTCAACTTCCCTCTAAACGCCATAAGTGCTTTAAGTATCAGGTGGTACGGTACAATGACCATCATCTGCTTTTATTTTTGAAAGTCCTGCCTTTTCATTCCACTCATTCCATTTTTTTATTGAGAAAATCCAATTGCAGAAAGCGTGAATTGCTACTGCTGATGAGGTGGGGGAATCCATTCAGCACATAATGAGAGAGCAGTTCTCTAAATGGGAGCCACGCTCTTGGCACTTAATAGCCTTTTAACCATTCCGGAGACAGGACGAGAAGCTATTACCTTTGACGGTGGTGAGAGGGATACAGAGAGATAAATGAGAAGAAATTCATCCAAGAACAATGTGGCCACTTCACAAACAGGTGTGGGTGAGCGAAACCGGAGGCTTGTAAGGGCTCTGAAGCAGACTTGAAGGGAATAGACTGACAATTTGAAAGTAATTGGGAGACAATGGACAGCCTTTTAAAAGAAGTCTGTATGAAGAAAGAAAAGGGAAGATCATCAAATTGTTCCTTGTGAAATATCTGTCGTTATATTGGAAGCAAAAATGTCCAAATTGTTCAGAGGGATACAACTTTCAGTACTGTATGTGTGTACTGTACTGTGATGGTTGCTTGACACTGGATCATTTCTGGTCAAAACATACGTGATTCATCATCATATCCCTCAGTCAATTGTCACCACAGTGCAAAATCTAGAAAGACCATGCTGACTGACTGTCATCAACAGCTGGGGCCACTTGAATGATAGCTCAAGCGTGACTGTTTTTTTTTTTTTTTTTTTTTTTTGCCTTACAGTGCACCAGCTGACCTTTGGCACTTGAGGCAGTCAGCCGAGCACATCCCAATGATTAGAAAAGAAAAGCCCAGCACTTTGAGGACAGCTCAGAGCTGACTGTTCCAACTACATCTCCCAGTATGCTTTGGGCTTCAGCACTGACAACAGCCTGTCCTTGATGGGGAAGAGGCTACACACACGGCTTACCATGTGACTCAATCACTCCCTCAAGCACATCATCTAGACTACAGCAGAGGATCGCCGGCCTTTAATTTATACCCCAAAATACTACTTAGGCCTAATTTTTTTTTCAAAAATGCAACGGAAGTACAACACGATAAAAACTGTAAATTACCACAAGCTCGCAAGTAAGGAAATACCAGTCAACACTCAACAATTGACTGTGCTTCGCTATGTACTTATTATATGATTGTATGTTCACAACACAAACGACACTTTGCAATATATTTAGTTTCAACAATCTAGTTTTCTCCTTCAATAAATTGCGTTACAGCAAGAGACTAAAGATGAATATTTGCCTTCTGAAAGTGAGGAAAAAAAAGTAATATGTGAGAGTACAGGCCATGGACACAAACTATGAGCTCTGTATTTCACATTAAGCCAAAGAAGTATTTGAATCGTAACTTAAAAACGCCTTCAGCTTTATAGCTCTTTGAGTGGTAGACCATTTAAAAAGTATGCAACCTCTGCAGTCGGAAAATAAGGTACAGAAAGTGCAGTGGAAATGTGAAACCTTTGAAATCAGTGAATGGATTTCCTTTTTGTAATTATTGATACTTTAAGCATTTACTTGCCACCTCTGGCTCTCTTTCTGTGTGTTATGGTTGTGCTCTGATCTAAAGGTCTGTGCATGTGTCTATGTCTTTTCCAGCAGAAAGACAGCTTCCCCTTGTTCTTCCTTGCCTGGGAGGCTGAAGCGCTAAATGTAGATCTAGTCAGAGTTGCTGGCTGTGGTGTGGAGGCAGAGGAAGACATTGTTAGCTAACTGCTAGAGAGACAGACAGACAGAAACAGACCGAGAGACAAAGCCAGAGAAAGATGGAGGGGGAGACAGACAGAGAGGAATGAAAACAGAATGGGAAAAATAGAGTCATAGTCAGAGTGGGAGGATGGCAGTGGTGGAAGAAGTAGTTTGACCCATTACTTAACTTAAAGTAGCAAAACCACAATGTAAAAATACTCTTATTATAAAAATACTTATTACAAGTTAAAGTCCTGAATTCAACATATCAGTTGTATCAGTCAAAGTATCAAAAGGTAAAATGATTCATTATGCAGAAATATAGCCGTTGTTAGGGTTATTATTACAGATGCATTATTGTGTAAACAGCATAGCAATGTTGTAGCTGGTTGATGAGGAGCTAATATGAACTTCTTCATATATTGTTGGATCATTAAATCTTTATATTTTATTAACTCATAATGGATTTTATACAATTAAGAACAGCATCTCCCTCTGGGTTAAAAGCTATTGACTTTCAGAAAGTGTAAGTCCTGGAGTTAAATACAAGAAGGCTATACTTTAATATTGCACTAATGTGAAAAAGTAAGTATTGGAGGTTCAGGTTGGAGTGGATGGAGGGTTACACAATTCGAGCAGCAGGAAAGAAAGAGGAAGCGTGACAGATAACTCAAAAGCAGAAGAAAATTGGACGCCACAGAGCGACGGATATACGGGGAAAGACTGCTGGATGCAGAGGGATGAAGCCAAAGAGAGATGAGGATAGTGACAGATGGAGAAGGAGGGAGGGGGGGCAGAGAGAGAGAGAGAGAGAGGCCGTATAATAGCAGATGGAGAACAGAGAAGAAAAGGGTGTACAGCTAAAAACAGGAGGAACTGAGGGCACTGAAAATGTTGGGAATGAGAGATAAAGATACAGAAACAGACTTAACATTAACTCTCTCCATTGCCAACAATGGATGCCCAATGACTTGGCTTATTTTCCAGCGGTGGCGACAGTCTAAATTACAAATAAATCCCACACGCCTGGTCGCTGGCGGACGAGTCTAGCTGGAGTGGCGTTTGCTCCGAGTCAGTCAATTCACACATTTAGCGTACACTAAAGTATTATATCACGTTAGCTACTTACACACAGCCTACTACTCACAGCCTGTATCCCAGCCCACCGATGCATTTTTGTTCCCATTTTATTTTTCCTTTTGTAGCGAGTTTAATGTCGCGTCAGGTTGTTATTATTATTATTCTGACAACCGAAAGTCAGTTAAACTAGCTCAGAAGTGCATGAAGGAACAGTCCAGTGAAACTGTGTCTGTTGTGGGCCTTCAAATGTGTAAATCGGCTGTGTTAGGATAGTTGACTGTCCAATCATATCATGAAACAACTTGTGAACATTAGTTCCTAATCAATACTCACTGATATGTAACATGAACTGCACATATATGAATATAAAATGAATGAGCGGTCAGAGATCCAGAAAGACAAAACAATACCTTGCAGAAATAGATCTGATTTACATTCCAACCGTCAACGTTTTTTGTCTGCATCCAAAAACACAGGTTGCCTTCATGTGTGATATGTCTGCTTACTGATTACACATAACTCACTGAAAAGTTGCTCAGAAGTTGAAAATGTTTGTTAAAACTAAAATGTAGAATCTCGATCATGCTGTGTTTACTGTGCTACTTTGAATTACCTACAGTATGATTTGCATGTCAAATAGGTTGTTAAGCTTGTTTTTTTGTCCCCTTGTGGGAATTCTTAAATAAAATCTCAGTGGGAATTAATAAACTCTTTGAAATGGCAATTGGCCCAGTGGTAGCAGGGGGCCAGTAGAGGGTGTGTGCATGTGTGAAAGGGAGAGGGAATGAGAGACCATGAGAGCAGGCTGTGAACACATCAAACACTCCGTCTGCTGAATTTCATATTCCAACAATTTGTATATATCATCCACGTGCGAGACAGAAAGAGGGTCTTGGTGTGAAAATTCTCGTGCTGAGAGTGCCGGAATAAAATCTGAATGAAAAATATTGTGCATATGATTGTGAATGTGATGTTTTGCCATATGTTTGTCTCAAGCCATCATTTTCTGTCTGTTGTAAATGCGTGAATGCGTTTCTGTGTGTGTATGGTGTCTGTGAACAAGGCCGTCTGTAAGTAGGTGGGATTGGAAGCAGGGCAGCAGCAGGTTTGGCAAACAGAGGAGAGGTGCAGGTCTGGTCTGAAAGCAGCAGCAGAGCTCTTGTTTCTCGAAGTGTTGGCAGCATGCAGGTCAAGTTCACGTGAGGGTTTGTATCACCGCCTTTACAGAAACTGCAATTTGGGTGTTTTTTCTAAATTCCAACTGCTTAATGTGTTTGGGTAAACCTTTAATTCTTGGGTCTTCATGTTATAATGATATAAAAGTGAGAGAAGCAGCAAATCCTCACACTTTTCTGTCAGTCGACAAACCAATGTATTGACTGTCAGCACTAGTAATTTAAATATCTACAGTATAAAGTAAATGTCATGTCCTTTGGGCCCCTAATAACAGTGAAATATGGTTTATCTTGGAATGTAAATGTGCTTAAATTAGAAATAAAAAGGCGTTCTTTTCTTCATTCTGACTTTCCCCCTTATTTTCTTGTTCTCTCTTCTTAGTTGACGGTCTACAACATATCTGGAGTTGGCAAACACGTTTGGCCGGTCACTGGAAAATGATAGTGCGTTCGAATGATAAGAGTCCAAAAGTCAAATTTCATGTCAGATTCATATCCTGTGTTTGCAGGTTTCAGCAATAAGTGTTACAGGGAAGGGAAGCAAAAAAGTTGGTGTCAAGTAAAGGGCATACCATTACCAATACCATCAACATTTAAAGTGCTTTGGAGTTCCAGGCACCTAAAAGGGTGAATGAATCTCTTTAAATATACACAACCGCCTTTTTTTTCTTTTTCAAATGTTAATAATAGCCACTTGAATCACACATGTCTCACAGGTTTTCAACTTCTTCTTTTTTTTTTCCCTTTTCAACATTTTAATTTACCCCTGAAACGTTCTAAATTGCTTTCAGCCCCCCTGGGATGAAACGCCACATTGCGAAGGACAGGTTTGAGTACAGACCCAGTTGGTAACTGAGCCTCTGCAGGGAGGAAGCGGGATTATCTCAAAATGGTGCTTCGCTAGAAAAAACTGCTCCTGTTTGCTATATGAGAGCCAAACAGGAGCTCGTTCTCATGAATAACATTTGCCTGGAGTGTAGTGCGACTTTATTATTCAAAGCCTACGAAGGCCTTTGTTCCGACTAGCTAGGGTCTATTTCACCACAGCAACGTACCTTTTAAGGTACTTCAAACACCCACACACACTTAAAAGGCAAGCAATTGCACCGGCAAAATGACACAGTTATCTGAAATGAGTTGTACATATACTGTATATGACAATGTATAGAAGCATCAGACACCACAATCTCATCGGAACCTACTGTAAGGGTAAACGTAATTTAAGGGAACACGCTGGTGACATAATGACCTACATTACAGGACTCCTACTGGCATGTCCAGACAGTCCCCCCCCCCCCCCCCCCCCCCCCCAAAAAAAAAAAAGAGCTTCGCCTATGACCCGCAACACCTCACCGTCAGTGACAACCACATTGTGCCTCCCAGCAGCCACGGCTGCCGCAGTGACTTTGCGATTTGTCCATTTAAAGCCGCCAAACAACAGCTTCCATGCAAATAAGTGCAAGAGAAGCAATTTAAAATCATTCAGTGGACTTAAAGTACTAAACCCATATAATGAATTTTCCAGATAAGCCACACATCTAGGTCAAGACTTCCCTTATATTGTCTTCCTAAAAACTCATCTTTTAGATATTAACATGAATGATTCAAGTTCCAGATTGAGGGGGCTGCACGTCTGAGTAACTCCTGTTTATTTCCGTCGAGGGTATGTCAGCACACATACAAACACCATCATAGACAATCAGGACGTATGTGAGAGCGGTGAAAGTACTCACGCCCCCCAGGTTGACTTCTCTTTTGCCTCCCCGCGAGAACTGGCTGGTCAGCTGGTACAACATGGTGCGTCCACGCTTCCTGGCCTCGACGAAGTGGGCGCTGCTCTTCCTCCTGCGCCTCTTGTCCTCTGAACCTGTCGCACAGATTAGCACATGTCAATTCGATCACAAGGAAGACAAAGAGCACCTGAGAGGAACAATGTGTCATTTCAGGCCTGAGCTTTCGTCAGGATTTCATGCTGAATATTCTTTCATGTTCCACAAGTAAGACACAACAACACAACCACTGATATGTACTTCATTATAACAACAAATGATTTCCCCTGGCATGCTGCATGATATCTTCAACAGACTGTGTCCAGGATCCACATGAGGACACACCACTGCCCAAATCAAACTCCCCCTTTTGAAAAACATCGTCTGAAGGAAAGCCAGCCTAAACAAAACCTGCAGGGCAGCGTGTCACAGTGATGAACAAGAGCGTGCGGAGAAAATGAGAGCCGGGGGCCGGGAGGATGACCTGCTCGTAAATCATGCTCCAAGTAAGCAAATAAAGGCAGTTGTTTTGTAAGCAGGGCTTGTAACCTACCCTCCTTCTTGCTGTTGTGGTGGCCCCTTCCATAGGTGTCAGAGATGTCCTTGAATGAGAAGAGGAAGAGAACCATTTCGCCCTTCTCGTTCTTTATGGGCACGATGTCTAGCAAACACCAGAAGGCCACACCTGGGGATCGGAAGTCTACATTCAGTGAATGAAGGAAAATCCTCAACAGACACATCCAGAGTAAATGTGATGCATCTCATTAATGACTTCAGTTCCCGAGTCATGTCAGCTCTCACCATGTCCGAGCCGTTCATACTTGCAAAGTATGGCATAGCCTTTCTAAAAATATACCTCCAATTAGATGGGGACCAAGTTCGGGAGGATTGTGCACAAAGAGAAAGTCAGAGGGTCGGTTATAACAAGTCGGCAGGGGAGGAGCATCTCTACGACCTGTATGCTCATTAGCAACTCTGCAGAAACTGTGCACTGCCAAACAGGTGTTTCACTTCTATCATACTGTCCCTAGTGTGTGTGTGTGTGTGTGTGTGTGTGTGTGTGTGTGTGTGTGTGTGTGTGTGTGCTATAGATAAGGATAGAGGAAGAAAACAGAGTAGATGCTGGTGTTTTAGCACGAAGCTGTGGGTGTAAATACACAATACCAAAAGCTATTTATGTGTTTTGTGCTTGCAAGCAGCAGGCGCCAGTGGTGGAATGTAACTCAGTACATTTACTATTCGTACTTTGCCCAAATATTTGACAGCTTTCGTTACTAGTTACTTAACAAATCAAGATTTTCTAAATTCAAAACATATGAAGAGCTTATAAAATATGACATTTTGTTATAAATTAAACTAGCCAACAGTCTGTACGAATTAAGCTAAGACAATTCGTCGATTAATCACTTAGTTTAATTGAAAGGAGCCGTGGATTCAGTGGCCTCTAGTGGTGAGGTTGCAGAAACATGGCGGTGTAACACGACGGACTCCGTGAAGAGGACATAAACGGCTCATTCTAAGCAAACGAAAACACCACGGTTCTTACTTTCAAGTCATTATACATGAATGAAAGCATAGTTATGTTTATTATATAACATTTATTCTCCTAAATCCTACACACTGTTCCTCTAATTGGCAACAATTTTGATAATCTTTTAAGACATTTCATGGTTCCAGCTTCACACATGTGAGGATTTGCAGCTTTGTGTTTTCAATTATTTCAATAATTAGAATTTCTTTTCAATCATTTTGGAATTTGAACTATTGGTTGGACAAAACAAGCATTGTGAAAATGTCAGTGTGGGTTCTGGGGGAATGTGACGGGCATCTCTCTCTTTTTCAAGATTTTAACAAACCAAACAATCACTTAATTGATCGGTAAAATAATCTGCAGATTAATCAAAAATGAAAATAATCATTAGTTGTACTCTGTTACTTCCACATTGACTAACTACAACAGAAAAAGGACTCAAAGTTGTAACAGAGCTTTTTCACAGTGTGGTGTACTTTGGATCTGAATACTTCTTCTGGAGGCGTGTGTGCGTGTGCGTGTGCGTGTGCGTGTGTGTGTGTGTGTCTCCTGAATTCCTTTAGTGTCTGATTTTATCATGAAAATCTTGCTAATACTGTACAAGTAATCAATATCTGCCATTTGGACTATATCTTTAAAATTGAATTAATTCTCTTTCATGTTCACTGTCACGGTTCTCTTTTCTTTTCTATCGTTCTTGTGTCTGAAATGACATCACTACGGAGCAGATTTGATAATCCGTCAGCGTAATTAGCGGTTCGCACACTTTGAGGCTGCAGGTTTGGGGACATAAACCTGCGTGCCGATCAGAGAGGCTTAAACAGTGTCGTATGTTCTCGCTCATGCATGACATTGTATTTACAGCCCAAGACTTTGTCAGAAGGATTAGCTTGAAGTCGGAAGGAATGGATTGAAACTACACTAATAAACGCACACATATAGACAGTAGGTACAGTACTTTGTCCCGCATTATCAACATTATACATAGAAGAATAATCAGCTTTGGAAATATGTATTCAAGACTGGCTTTGAGCTCGTTATTCCAGCACACAGGTTCACTCCAAGCACCTTTTGCACTCACATTGAACGGATCACCAAGAAGAACGGACTGCAGATTTTATACTTTCCTATTAATAAGAATGAACACTTACTCTGCACAAAGAGAATGTATTGCACCGCTGACCTGCTGTATTTAAAATCCGGGATCACTGTGGAGATTCATCATTCAACCAAAATATTCAGCTCTCATCTAAAAATGAATGTGCTCTTCATGATGTTGAGAACAAAAAAAGAAATCTAATTTACTGAACAGATTGTCAGAGCCTGATCAAACAGGATTCAGGTTAATAGTTAATAGAAAAGTTTGATGAACTGAACACAAGATGACAGGAATGTTAATTGCCAGATAAGGTTTTTAGGTCTAAATGAGTTATGTCGACACATTTGGGCTCTCCCCTTCTGGTCCTCTTTGCCATGCACCCACCATTCTTCTTGTAGAAGTGGACCTCGGCCTGGTACTCCTCTCGGCCCTCCAGGGCCTTCTCCATCTGCTGGGCCACGTGCTCGCTGGTGTCGGCCCCGTACAGGAAGCGGCAGCTGCAGTTCTTCTGCATCACCTCGGTTCTCGTGAAGCCCGTCAGTTCGCAGAAGCCGTCTGAGCAGTAGACGATGGGGTAGCCGCGGTGGCCCTGGGCGTTACCCAACAGGAAATTACTGTCTGTGAGAAGGACAGGGAAAGGTATTAGAGGAAATGGAGCATCATGTATGAAGGCAAATAACTGAACAAATGACACCCAAGAAAGTATTGTACTTACTGAACTACACATGAACTGTGACACACATTTCAGACTTTCTTTTTGACACTAAGTGGGCGGACCCAGTCACCATTGTATAACTAAATTGAATTGGTTACTATCCTCGTCTTTGGCACACTCTGACACAGACGGTAAAAAGTGCAATCTGAAAACCACCTCTATACCGCCACTTAGCGTCTGTGTCAGAGTGATATCCGGCCAATCCAAAGACGAGGATTGTAACCAATTCAATTTAGTGATACAATGGTGACTGGGTCCGCCCACTTAGTGTCAAAAAGAAAGTCTACTCGCTAGCGAGCAGGTGAAAGCTTCGTGAGCAGAAGAGCAGTGATGTTAGTCGTGCGCTAGGGGACGCCCCTCGCGCTCAAAGCATGTTTTTTTTTCTCCTCGTAGGCCGCAATTTTGCTGGCGCGGGCAAAGATATTCTGCGTAGAGTGATGTGAAAGCGCTCGCCAAAGTAATATACGTGCGCTGCTGGTTGATTTGCACACGCACGCAGATCTCATTTGCGCTTTCAGATTTTGATAGTGATTTGCCTTCATAATCATGGAGGCAGAAAAAAAAACTGCATGAGATGAAGTTTAAGGGCAACGTGAGACTTTTTTTTCAACAAATAAGGAGTAGCACCGTGTTTCAGTCTAAAGTTTGGTGCAAATTTGTTCATTGCACTAGAATCAAAGTCTGTTTAGCTCTTGAAGTTATTTCAAAGCTTTGCAGGTTAACTTCAACACGAGCTTACAAGTTCAAATAGACATGAAGCGGACTTTGGTGTGGACTCAATTTCAGGCTAAATTAATTTCCCTGAGCAGTCGTCGTGTGGATGGTTGAAGAAACTGGCTCCTGGGTTGCAAGATATAAAAACAGCTGACTGGAGTTCAAAGAGAGCACAAAGGTTATGTAGTGGTGTAAATCCAAAGGACCCAAAGCGTAAAAAAAACAACAAGATTGCATAAAAGAGGAGAGATGCATAAATTGGTAAATAAGTGACTTCAGGATGCGTTAAAATAAATGTATTCTTTAATTCATTATGTGTATGGATTCTGATATTGCAGAAGAGATAATCAGACAGAAAACACACGATATGTTCCACCACTTTCATGTAAGAACATTTCAATCCTTTGTAGATCTCAGTCTGGTCAAATGGCTGTATATTTTCATTTCGTATTTATTAATACACCTTCAATAGTAACATGTGCAGTCACACGACCCCTTTTACACTCCACCCAACTGTTATGAAGGGATTGTGAGTATAACATTAAATTGATGGTCTCTGATTTAAAAATGTAAAACACATTGCATGAATTAACTTTAGATGCACGTCAGGACGAATATATAGGATCATGAATTTTTTGTATAACTACAAAAACTGCATATTTCAAGCTAAATGACATCATTCTTGTGAAGATGGCTTTATATTAAATCTTTATTCAGGCCTTGGGATGGATTGAACCCAATTTAAAATCCAATAAAACATTAGAAAATTGTATACACATGCATGCTCCCTCAGCAGTTCATCGCATGTTCATCTCAAGCCTCTGACATTAAATGAAAAAATGCAATATGCCTCCATCACCTGACGAAAATCCACCAGATCCACACATCTAAATGTCTGATTAAACTGGTGAAATATTAAGTGTGGTGAGCAGGCTTTTACATCGTATGGTGATGTGGATATTGCACTCCACTTGAGCTGTTCATTCAGCACCAAAGCATATTAGCTTTGCGTCGGCATTGTTTCTCGTCTTGCTTTCAGCACCATGGACAGTTCTCCAGCAGCAACAGCCGTGTGCCCTTTTCTTGCTCTGTTCTGGCATCTCATCCCAGTAACTTCAGGCTGAAGTACATTTGTTCCGCACACCTACATATATATATATATATTAATCCCGGTGATAGGTATAGTTTAACATTACCCTTTCCCTCTGTTGCTAGACGCATGTGACCTTAATAATCTTGCTGCAGGAGGCTTCTTTGTTAGACTAGATGCCAAAGCTACCAGGGGAACGAGCTTTGAAACACAATACATTTCAAAACAGAATACACAGCAGCATACTCCATGCTACAAAATACATCAAAATAGTTGAGGGGCTTCCATTTAATAATATTTTTCAGTATTTGATGAATGGAACAGATACACAGCCTAACATCAGCCAATTACCAGCTGACAGCATGTCATTTTTATTTTTAATAGTCAGTTTGGTCAAGTTTACATTCACATTGTCACTTGTAGCAACAGTTTCCGGACATTTCAGATGCATTCATCACTTTTAGGTAACGATTTCAACGTTTTCTTCTCAGAAACAGAGGGCTCAAAGTTGCAGGGTTACTTGTTATTGGGACAATATGTTCATTTTATCATCGCTGATTTATTAACCTATTTGTATGTGTGGATGTAATGTTTTTAATCTTTCTATTTACTGCCGAAGTACCTCATGCAGTACAGGCACTGCGTATGTATGGATATTTGTTTGCAAATTATTCGCAAAAATCAGCACTGAGGCATCAAACTTCGCTCCTGACTTATTTCTGCCGCTTAACTGGAAACATAAGACTCCAGATTTTCTGAAATGCCGAGCAGAGAGGCAGCGCGCATCCTGTACAGTGTGAATTCTCGAGCCTATAAGAAGGAGGAGTATTAAGCAGCAGCTACAGCGCTTTCCACAATCCAACACTTTAATTGGCCAGACTGAGCAGAAAGCAGTCCATAGGGGATGTCTTTTCTGAGCGGTGACAACCTTTCTGGGGTGTGCAGTGAGCAGCAGCTAAACTGTCACTGTGGAATTACAGAAAGAGACAGGCATTAGTCGGATCTATCAACAGACAGAGGAGGTTTTATGCTAATGCTATGCTTTGCTACATTTGCTGTTCCCCAGACTTAAAAATGGAGAAGGGGAAATATTTCTGCTCCACACATCTGCTGCAGATCTTTGTGTTCATTGGTGGCATGAAGAAAGACTGCAAAGTGATAACTCTTTTCATCAGTTGTCAGATTTGTTTTGCACATAAACTCTGAAGACAAACTGCTCTGGTATACCGTCTCTACCTTTTCAAATCTAAAAAAAAAACGGCCGAGGAACAATGGCTAAACACGATGTGTTAGCCTACCCTGTTGAAAAGGGAAAGAAAAAACATGCCCTCTTTTTCATGTTCTATAAATTTCTAACACCCCAACTCAGTGAGCCAGGAAGTGTCAGAGAGCAACCACAGTCATCTCTGGTTTATGTAATGTTTACCTAAGAATAGGTACATCTCTACTCAGCATCCCTAAAGCAGTCCTTCAAGTAGGTCAAGGGCAGGTGTAGTCGTAAATCACTTTGTAAGGATGCATTAAAACCAACGAGCCACAATAGGGAAACAACTTTTATGCTGCGTTTGGAGAAATGCAAACTGCTGCTTCACACCGTAGATTAGACCCGTTTCTAAAGTTATCTGCATGACTCAGAGTCAATTTGGTCAAGTTGGGAAACTCAAATGCTAAAAATCAGGAGGGGTCAATTTTTAGTTTGGGTAAATTGCATTTAAAGCAATAGTTGAACATTTACTTGCTGACAAAAGTTAGACGAGAAGATCTGTACCACTCTCACGGTACTGTGAAGCTACAACCAGCAGCTGATACTTCATGTCTCCTTTAATTATCTGTACAAGACGGCCTGTTGTAGTTTTACAGCGCATTAGGTGCTGATGACAACTAGCTTAGAAGTCACGGCTTCGTCTCCTGTCTTTGATAAACCACTTCTGTGAGTGTGTGTGTGTGTGTGTGTGTGTGTGTGTGTGTGTGTGTGTGTGTGTGTGTGTGTGTGTGTGTGTGTGTGTGTGTGTGTGTGTGTGTGTGTGTGTGTGTGTGAGATTGTGACAATGCCTCAATTCTTAGGCCGTAATCCTCTCAGGGATATTGCTTTGACTGGTTGCTCCGCTGCGCCAGCTTCCTTAATTACACATCTGTGCTGACTTGCTACAACTGTAATCTGACATGATGATGCTACATGTTACTACTGACAGCAAGCAGCCTGCTTCATGTCCATTTGGCACAAGTTCCTCTGTAAGACGGATGAAGCCCATGAGGCTTGGCCACTGACTCACCAGCTAATTACCACCCAGCAGCATGCAATTACTTATTGGGGCAGATGGGTTAGAGTGCAAGTAGAGTTAGACTTGCAGGGGGAAAAGGCCACTGGAATGCAGAAATCATCAATCATTTGATATCAGTGATAAAAAAAGACTGTTTTTCAACAACATCAGGACCAAATAATGCTAGGTTTGACAAAAGGATCTGTGCTATTGTGGTCTGAATCATAAAAAAAAGCCCAAAAGGACTGCATTTATGTCGTGGCTTTATTCTGAGAATGGTGTAAGGTGCTCTACAAAGCCTCACACCCACTCACACCTACATTCACACACCGGTGGGGGCGGAGCTCCCACGAAAGGTGCAGACCTGCACATCAGGAGCAGATTTAGAATTTCAGGGCCTACTCAAAAACACATATTCAGGAGGAGCCAGGTACCAAACCACCAACTCTGCTATTACTGAATGATCTCTACTGTATCAATTAAATACTTTGACAATGCCAAATCAATACCAAAATTCAACTTAGCATCTGTAAAGCTAAATACAAAGAAGCAGCAACATAATTCAGCTATCCACTGGCTTCTGTCTGTAGTGTTCTGGCCTTTCCAGCTGCCCATGAAGACCAGTTCATCAGCTGGCTAACAATGAGCTCCATGAGGTTCAATGTGACAGTCCTCCCCCGTTTCCTCTTTGGTTCCTCGGTCACCTTTTAAAAGAAAAGTGTTTAGAGGGGAAATAAACCCAGTTCTTATCTCTGCCTGCAGCTGCCCTGTGGTTACGCTGCCCCACAGGACGAGCGCTGCTGTCAATGTGAAAAACGCGCCAGGGAGGTCGTGGAAAAGAGCTGGGGGAGATGGGGATACATATATGCTGTAACACGCAAACACACAACACAGCACAGCGCAGTAGTGGTGCACATAGAAAACTGCAAGGTGCTGAAATCAGAGGTGCTGCTCTGTAACGTGACCCGCACGCCAGACATCAGAGATTTACTCTACAGGGATAAATATTCAACCACAAACATACAGACACATCATATAGAGTCAGCGTACAGTACAAAAACTAAGCCCTGGGGCCCAGGCTCTCAAACACACATGCACACAGATCTTTGGGGAACAGGAACGCTGACATTGCCATTAGCCAAGTACTGTGTGGTGCAAAGGTTAGTGACTTAACCTGATCTGACATTCGGCTCATAGTGAGGGGGAGTCTATATGGTGTACATTTCCTTAGTCCAGGATCTGTTCAATTGAAATCAATTTAATATTGCGTTTAGTTTTGCAAAGGTTATTCCTAAGGTTGAGCACAGTCCAATCAGTATTTGTGAGCATGAACAATTTTCACTCAGAGCCACAAACTGGAGCAATTACACTGAAACCCCCTGATGGCATGAAAATATGGAATATAAGCTGCACAACAGAGAATGACTGGGAGGGTTTTTAAAACCAAAACGCTCTATTATTTGTCCCAGAGAGTTATGCTTTGCATAACAGAGGGCGGCCTTGTTTTGTATAGGGAAAACAATTATTACAAGGACAAGTAAAATAGATAAATGCAAGAGGACAATGATGTTTACATGGATAATAGTCTGATATAAATTGTACTTATTGAAAATAGCCGACCAGGCAAGGGCGATGTTGGAGTGACACATTAGATAAACTGCGTGGCTGCTCAGTCAGCAGTGCTGCTTTCTTTTGTTTTGTTGATACAAAACGTTTTTTAACTAATGTGAAATAGTGAGACAGGCTTCCTGTTTTACATATTTTAAGGATGCATAAGGTTTGTTGTGTTTTGTCTTTTGAATTATCTGTACATTTTGTTAATACCACAAAAAAACTTCAATTATGTAAAGTTGTATTCTGGATGGGGATTGAAGTTGTGATGTCACAAATCCTGCTCATATGTATACACCTGAACCTCCTGGAGCAGCTTCCCCACCTTCAACAGATGAATGTGAAAACCGTGTTCGAGCGTCAAATACATATTTATTTATAAGGTCAAACATCCGCGCGAAGTAACAAGAAGCAAAGCACATGTTTTTGAGTGAAGGTGACTTTAACAAACACTGTATCTTATAAAACTTTCAGGACTGTATATAAAGCCAAATTGCTTTCAAGCCAAAAGGGGGAAACCACCTTTAGCTACAACAGGTTGAGGGCAGTGACACTGAAACCAGATCGCAGCTGCACGACCCACAATGCCACTTGTTTTACGGTGCGCCTTTCCCCCGAAACAAGAGACCAGCTGGATTCTAAAAGTCCTTGATTGGAAAGCAAGTTTTATTGGAAAGTGTTTTCTCTTTAGCGGACCATCATTTTCTCCAAAGACCAAAGTGTTTCGAGCAACGTCGATGTCAAGTGGCGGGACCCTGTCGCCCCGGCAACAGGAAGGAAGCTATTTTGGGCAGTGGGCACTCTGCCACTCTCCTAGGAGCCACAGCCTCATGGTAGGCTTGGAGATAGGCTTGGAAGTGGCATGTAGTTGCAAGGAGGCGTGTCCTGCTCCTGCCAACATGTTTTCATCTCGACCGTTATTTGGTTATTTCTCAACAAGCACACAGGAGAAACACTTTGCTAAACTCAAGTAAAGCGGTCGCCGTGAATGTTGAAATTACGAAATGCTTTTAGGTTACGTAAATTTGCCGTCATAAAGCGGTGGATGTGGCCTCAGCTGTCCAGACTGTTGTGATGTTGAGGGCTGAAATACCACAACACGTGAGAGAGGACGAGTCCTGTGACACCTCAGCGCTCCAAGTGTTTCAATGAACAAGAACTGTCAATAAGGAATAAACAACAGAGGAGAAACTGGCATATCAGGAAGTTGTTTTTACTGATGAATAGCTTCTGTTGTTTGTTCATGTTACACATTAGAAAAGACATTGAGCCTGAAAGGGACGTGTTTTCTTCCCCATTTCACTGGGAGGTCAGAGATGAGGTTCAACCAGTAGATCAGCCCCGTGGAGTCAGCAGGGGGTCCATGTTTAGCTCACAGACCCTTCAGCAGGTTAGATGCAACACGACGGCCTGACCCCTGATCCACGTCGCCTCTCAATTCAAAGTGTTATGTGATCTTCTCATTTCACAAACCTCTTCATTTGTATTCAAACTACAGCCAGTTTCCCTGATTGGCAGCGTGTGTTTTTCTCTTGAGAGATCATTTAACACCTCATTAGAATGCCTCACCCACAAGTCAAAGCTTTAATTGCATTGCCCTGCACATCAATTACACTGTAATGTCTCTCATTTCACTGCGTTTACTCCCCCAAGCCGAGTCGAGACCCAGCTCGGAGAATGACTGCGAGCCAGCAGTTCGTTCAGGCGGCTACGACTAGCAGAGAGTGGGCAGGGTGAATCGACAAGCGAACAAAACACAGACATCCCCACGGTGTTTGTTTACAACACGCCACAACCTCCCCTGAGGCGGCACAAGGTACAAAACAAGAGACACAGATCAAGCCGAAATGGAGATGCTGCCTAATGGCTGCAGTGACTAGTTTGGAGCTAACTGTGTGAAACAAATGTGAAGGGACAAACTGATTTCTGAAAGTCAATTTTCTGCTTGTGTCTTACTGTAAAAGTGAAAACAAACTTTTTCTCTACACCCCACAGCAAACCGCCACCAGATATGGCTTTAGTCAGGTAGTGTTGTGCTGTTTGGTGTTCAGATACAGAGCACCACGGGCTGACCTGAGAACAGGTGTATCTGGCTGATGTTCAAGTAGGAAATTCTCTCTTTTCTCGCCGAGAAAACACTAAGCCAGCTGCAACCAGCAAGTCTTATTTCCTGTGATGACAGCCATCCTTTCATTATTTCATTTTTGCTTGTTTTTAAATGTTTTTTGTACTTACGGGTGCCATCGAAGCGCGTAGCGATGGTGTCCAGAAAGGTGTTCTGTGGGGCCAGGAGGCCCTTCATCACTGGCATCTTGACCCAGATGTGGGGCGGCCAACAGCTGGCTGGAGGTCACACCATCCCAGAGGCACGGCAGGTGGCTTCCAGGGGCTCTCAGCTGGTGCAGGAGACTTTGAGGGTGACAGTCCAGTGCCGGCGGGGACACACATTTACAGTCAAAGCTGCCACCCTTCTCCAAGCAACGCCTCTCCCAAAGACAATAGTGCTGTCGGGGGAAGACTAAATTAGCGCACTCCAACAACGCAGAAGTTAAGGTGTGGGTAGCCTAGATAAGTAGAAATTAAGAGAAGCAATGACCAGCAGCTGCTCAGTCAGCAGGGAGAGATCAAGTCCAGGTGACGCTGAGATCCAAAGAGCTTCAGCTCCGTCAGCCCAGCTGTTGCTCGTCTGCACCTTTCAGCCGGAGGGCTCATTACAGCAGCAACGTGGAGCAAGTCCACTGCTTCTTCCATCTATAGGAGGACCCAGAATGTGCAAGACAAAAATTGACAGTGCTTGTGTCTACACCTTGCATCCCTCCGCTCAGAGCTCTGTCAAGATGCTGTGCCAGAGTAGTTGCATCTTCTTGAGCTTTCTCTCTCCCTCTCTCCCTCTCGCTCCTGCTCCCATCCACTCCTGTGATGCCCCAGCCAATGAGATGCTGGCATCCTCTATGGGGACCAGTTTTCAGAGAGAGAGAGAGAGAGAGGGGAGAGGGAGAGAGGGAGCGGAGGTGGAGGACGGAGGGAGGGAGAGGGAGGATGCTTTTGGAGCAGCTGACAGCACCATTACACCCCATAGTGCAACTATTGGCACATGGCTTTTGTGTGCATGTCTGCATGTCGGTCCATGCAGGCTATTGTATTCAGTTGGACTGTGTGCCATTGTGCTGTTCTGTCATGTCTGACTCAAGGGACATTGTGAAAGTGTGTGTGTGTGTGTGTGTGTGGAGGGGGAAGACATCAGACTTGTTTTTCTTACATATTTACTTTGCTATGTGAAGGCATGAGGACTGTAGCCCTAAAAATACCATTCCTAGAGTGTTGTTTTTTTTACACTGGTCTCTGCAGGATGGAGCCGGTCACTGTTGCCCTCCCAGCCCCGACAGTATCCACATGAGAGAATTAAGGCTCTGGGATAAAAGCCGCTAAGAGCGGATTAAAAGGATAAGCCTGGAGATGGTTTTCATGAGGACTTGGTGCTAAACACACCAATGGAAAGCCGTGTCTTCACTCACTTTGACCCAACAAACAACACAACTTAGGAAATACTTCTAGACAGTGAAGTAACAAGAGCAACTGTTTCTCGTATCGTGTTCCTTTTGTCAACAGCAGATTTTACAGTAATCAGGGGAAAGATTATGCTACTCTTAATTCAATTAATGTCATCAAATATCATTTTAAAGTACATTGACAAACCTGATAATTAGGGGATGTTTTCTGAGGCGACGTGTCCTTTTCTTTCCGGTTTAGATGGAATGCATTGAGATAATTTGTCCATCTGAAAATGTTCACAAGCTATTTGTAGAAGGTTTTAGCAAATAGGCAGAAGACTTTGATTCTGTTCATTTGGACAATAAGGTTTGCAGTAGGAGGAAGGGTCTGAGTTTAACTGAATTATGAGTTGTCACTGTGATTTATGTGGAGCTCGAGGACGAATCAGTGCTTAGGTGGTGTAGATTGACCCAGAAGCTTGGAGCCCTACCAACGACAATATATCATTTTGAAACTTTATTTAGACCTTTCAGCACCCTCAATTTAAAATTAACACAACAGTCAAGACTAATTGTTTTAAGTGTTTTATACCTTCCTGTAACATCATGGGTTTGGAACTTTGCAGTCTTTCTATGCTAAAAAAACAAAAAATCGCAATACATCTCGTAGACCATGCATCAAGTGTGGCTTTATGCAAATTGGGAGTTGAGTAAACAGAAACGGATGAGAAAAGAAAACGAAATATACAAGTTTCTTGTGGGGGCGTCGGTAATCTGGGAAAACTTGAGCAGATTCATCAGCTGTGTGGGCGCTTCCTCAAGCCAGATATGAAGTTTGTAATCTTTAGGACGGGGGGGGGGGGGGGGGGGGGGGGGGGGGAGTTTGGTTTTGCTCTGTTTTGGCAGTCCCGGCAGCAACTGAGATGAGAATAAACAGGTCCAGGAAGAGGTGAATGATAATAGCCATTGTACCGTGTGCATGTAGTTATTTGCAGCGAGAACATGTGTATATATGTCGAGTCTGATCCATTCTGTTTCCGAGTGAGAGAAAAGACAATTTTGTGAACTCAACAAGATGTCAGTGAGAAAGTGCTGGAGAAAAAAGAAGAAGCACAAATAACCCATCCGGCTGGCAGCACAGGTGAGCTGCATTGGGAGAACAAAGAGGAAAAACACAACCAGTGAAAGTGAAAGACTGTCTCTCAGACTGTAAGGAAGTACTGTTCCTCCTCTCGGATTCTATTCAAGCCCTGGCAGCTCATCGCTGCTATTTATTTTTAATGGCTTCTCTTCTTGTAGTTCATCCATCTCTGCTTGTCGCTAATAAAGAGTCTAATCCATTAAACATGCTCACTAGCTACTAGTCTAATACGACAGGGTGACGCACAGACGGCCAGGTGAAATATGATCCTAACTACATTTCCCACAGCTCTGCTGGTTTTTGGAGGTGCTTTAAAAAGGGTTGAATACAATAGTTTGTTATATTTACAAAAAGGACTCTTATTTACAACTTTAAACTTGATTTCACAGTTTAAATCCTGATTTAAACTGTAGGATAGATAATCTCTGTAGTCGGCATCATTTACTCAACATGCAACGTCTCCTCTCTCTCTCTCTCAATCAAATACACCCTCCATCCCTCAGCAAACCCATTGAGAAAACAGGCCTGTCATTCTCAAATCTCTGCTGTTTACATTGAATTAACTTGTGACTGAACAGATGTGCTGAGAAGCTCTGCGCGCGCAAATCCTCAAGGCCTGTGAGGATGACAGACACACACCATTTAACTAAACACCAATCAGAGAAAGACGACAATCTGTGGCGAATAAACAAATACATGGCGAGAGGATAAAGAAGCCGCAAATATTTACCTACCATGCTGTCATTATATTATACCCTGGAACCCCACTAAACAGGCACAATTAAATACACAGTATATGATCTCAGCCTCTGTTCCCTCGAGTCTCCATGTCATGAAAAGGCTGATTTGACTCCTGTTTTGGCCTGATCACACTATGCAGACGAAATAAAGTGCGAGTAGTGACACATCTCTGCTGAAATGGGACGTTACTAAAAATATTAGCCCATTTTGTGAAAAGGGAGACCCGCAGGAGAGAAGCGTGTCATGCAACAACAACACGAGAGTTAAGAGGGTCATCCCAGACATGGGCTTGTTTAGTATTCTAAGTATATCGCTTTCATTAAATTACATAATGATGCTGAAGACATTATTATAAGTCTCTACTCTCTCCAGTAAAAAAAAAGACCTCTTTGCTACATTTAAACTTCAGAAATCTCTTAATAGCCTGAGATTTCATGTATTCTGACTTACGATGAGAGACCAGTAATCGAGATGAAGGCACTAAAAGTCATGACTAAGAATCCACTCTTTAAATTAAGACAATAAGACCTGGAGTAGACAGCATGATAACAGCTATTGTAGAAGTCTTACCTACACGACTACCCCCCCTAGTGGTGACAATAAATCCTGCCACTGGTAGTGTACGCACTAGCACAAGTAGTCTGACTTAAATCCAGTATGCAGGCAGAAACAAGCGAGCTAATCCCGTTTGCTGCATGCTGGCATGGGAGTCATTAGGCGCAGTCTACACTATATTGAATCTTTCCATTAATCTGGTTTTAAAATGCCAACAGGACTCAAGGAGAGCAGAGATTGGGAGCTCACTCCAGGAGTCCAGTGCTACAGTATCTGAATATGGTAATTTAGGAAAGAGAGCTTGCCGAGATTAAATGACAGTTCCGGAGACAAATGTCAGAAGCAAGTCGAGGAAAATGATGTATCCGAGTTAACTAGAGCTACAAAATTGCATACTTATCGTTACATCCAGCGCGTTACTGCCGTCTACCAGGAGAAACAAAAGGGAACACAGAGACCAAACATCTCCTGCTGTTGTGTCCAGATTTCGCTAAACAGAACATAATGGTCAATAAATAAGTGCCTAATATATAGGCATATAAGAGGGATGTGCAAATGTTGATTTCATCTTCAGAGGTGACTGCACTTATGGGACAGCGTGAATGTGTTAGTGCCGTAACATTCAACAACACCAGGTGGTATCAGTTGAAAGGATCATATTGTTAAAAATGTGTATCGATGCTAACATTTGATAAGCTTAAGCACTGTCAGCGAGGCTCATTTCATACACGTTATTTGGATTTCCTTCAGCTGCCCACAAAACCATTCAAATGTCAGTAAAACCCTTTTGTTTATGATTAACACCCCAGTAATGATAACCATCCACATAATAAGATACGGTACGATGAAAATGTTATGTAGCAGTACAAAACTACGGTAACAGTTTAATAAAACACTTTAATACAATTATATCTGTGGACGAGACGATAAATCCGTCAAATGAGCATTTCTCAAACATGAAATGAAGTTGTGTTTTTCTGTTTTAGAGTTCCAAAAGGCACAATAAATGAACTCGTTCATGAGCAGTAGACTGAAAAACTGGAGACATTTAATTCCGTCAGCGCTCACCACAGAGTCCACAAGCTTTGTCTCTTTCTCCGCAACAACGGGAGGTTTCAGGAAACGGTCTTCCCCAGCAGGAAGTCAGCGTATTCTTTCCTGCGCAGCACTCGGTGCATTTTGAAGGTGTTGGGCGAGGTGTTCGAGAAGGCCATCATTTGTTCGCGGAGTTCCTTGAACGCACCCTCCGCCACCAGCTGCACCCTCATCGGTCCGATGCTGCCTTTGACACGAAAGGACTTGTAGACAGCAGAGTCCTGCTGGAGACAGATGTCCAACTGGACGGAGAGAGAGAGAGGAGATGCCACTCAGAGGAAGATGATGAAGATCAATTTCATGATAAAGAAAGAAGACTAGGTATGTTAAGTCTGTCTTACCTTGTATCGTTGCTCCTCTGTGAGGTTTCTCACACCTTTCATCTCTATAAAGACCTGGTAATGAGGATCTGAGCCGCCTGTGGAATCTCCTACAACACCAAAAAAGTAAGATTCATTTGAGAGCAAACTCAACCTGACTAACCACTTAGAAGACTTCCCACACACACAGATGTAAGATCCCAAATCCTGCTGGAACACTGAGGGCTTCAAGCTAGACGTCTTACCCATGATGCCGCTCTCAGCGCAGCAGTAGTCAACCAGCTGAGCTCCCTGCCACTGAGCAACCGCTGTCTTCAGAGTTTTGAGGAACAACACCTCAGACACTTTCTCCCCCCGTACGCTCAACATCTGACCCCGTCTGGCAAAAGAACATACGTCGATGTGTTGTATCGACACGGGCGGACGTACAGTACATCACATGCAGCGGGACATACGAACAACTGTGCACAGGGGCAAAAATGTACCTGTACTGAAACTCAACAATGGGACACTGGTTGTGGAATCCGACTACTTTCACGATGTCTCCAATGCGATATCTGTAACACAGCAGAGAGCAGCGTCATTTATGCAAAAAAGTGAAGTCTGTGAGTCTTGTAGTTCTGATCATGTTTCAATTTGAATGGCATGTCGGATTGTCTAACGGAGTCATTTATAGAGTGCAGTCAAATGAAACCACATCACAACAATGACACAAAGCAATTACTGAATACAATCTCTCCCTTTCTGTAGCTCAGTTAATTAAAGGCACAGTAATTCTTCCTAAAATTGGTCTACATTTCAGGTATTTACCCCCTAAAAATGTAATAAACATCGAATTGTCAACATTTAAATGCCAAATCCTGCAAGAGCACCTGCTGTCCTAATCATTTCATCCATCATTAGATCATTTTTGGGTGTAAATTAAATCAGACCTGAAGAGTCCTGAAGCGTTTGTGACGACGAGCTCATAGTTTTGTCCCTCCTTCACCTCCTCCATCAGCAGCGTGTGAGGCGTCTCCTCCTCCAGGCTGCTCTCTGGCAGGAACTCGCAGAACATTGAACGAGGACACAGCATGTAGCGTCTGTTTGACTCCTGAGGCCACAGGTTCACCCCTATCAGACCTGAAGGGGCCCGTACACACAATTAGAGCTAATGCTACGGAAGAGACCAACACCACAGGGAAAGGCGTTGTGGGACGTTCAGAGGTATGAATGGGCATTGTGCTTAATTGACAGACAATAGGACGTTTGGCCACTTGACCACCAGAACGTTTAAGAGCACAGTGGTTGGTGGAATCAGGCTCCTACCTTCGGTAGCAGCGTAGAAAGGCGAATAGAAAGGCACTCCCCGGCAGTAGTTCTCCCTCAACATTTCCCCATAGATCTGATTGGAGCCTGAGTCCACTGCCAGCACCAGGTGGAGGTGAGGCCACAGCCTCTTGGCGATGCCACGGAAACCTTCCTGGAAGTGGGCCCGGAGCTGAGCGGCCCTCTCTGGGTCCGGCTTCATCACAGCCTCGAGCCTGGACCTCACTTTGGTCTCCAGAGCCAGAGCGCTGCTAACCTTCCCTTGTTCAATGTCCTCAACAAGCTCCTGCCAGCGGTCCTGCGGGACGGAGAGGAGATGGGAAAGGAATTACTTTCCTCATCTTTTCTCCATCAAACAAATGAGCTGAGCTTTTCTTTCGGTCAGTAGGAGCCTGACACCTGACTCGAGATGCCTCCCCACCTGTCTAGAAAATGTCCCAGTGGGACTCACACCAGGTATGCATGAAGCGTTTTCCACCAAATCCAAATCAGAGTGTTCTTAAATGATTTCAATGATTTTCCTGGAGGGTGTTTTTACGTGACATGCAATTAGTATCTGTATAACAAATCAACACGACATGAGCTATTCTGTACCTGTAAAGCACTGAAAGCATAGAAGACTGTGGAAGCAAAGTTGGACTCCAGCGTTCCCACACTGGGATCTTTGAGAGCAAACAGGAGATGCAAGTAGAGGGTGTCCTTCTGACTGGGAACCTGGAAGGGAGGGCAATACAATCCCTTAAAACATTTTCAAAACAACAAAAATCCTATACATAATTAGGGGGAACTCATGTTGATCATCACCTCAAAGGCGGCTGCTGGGGTGGTGTAGAGGTTGAGCATGTGGCGGGAGGAGGCTGGCGTGGAGGAGTTCGGTCCGATGGGAACACCGGCCTCAGACTGGCGAAAAGTAGGCGAGTAGAAGAACTCGGTGGTGCGCTGAAGGCTGTCCGTCGCAGGAAATGCTCTTCCCATGGCATCCAAACACACGGCCACTCCCTGGTGGAAACACATGAATAAATATTATGGTTTAATTTGCACAACAACACACGGTACATCTGGGCCAACACATTATCATCATCATGCTTCACCTGCAGGAAGAACTCCGTGTCGGTGTCCTTGGTGCTGAGCAGCATGGCGCTGGCTCCCGACGTCCCAGAAGTCATGGCCAGGATCAGCGGTTTCTCAGCAATGATCACCTTCTCCTCTCCTGCCGCGATGCGTCTGATGAGCTTGCGGTAGTGCTCGTATGTGGTGATGGGGTGACACGCCCGGAAGCCAACGCTGTCTGGAACATCACAGGCAGTTTTTTTAGGTTTCTGTTTATGAGTGAAAACTGTCTTGATCAAACCTTTTACCTTTATCATTTTGAAATCTTAATTTCACTTGTGAGGGCAATGAAATGTGGTTTGTAGCTCAGAAGAGACAGTAAGTGGTCCTTTGAGTTGAGGCTATTTATCACGCTCTTCAAAAGGTAAATAATGACACTTCGATCCGTGTATGGAGAGATACATTTAAAAAAAGTTAATAGTTAAATATGAAAAGTGAAAAGAAGACTGCAGCTTGGTGCCTTGTCAACACATTCTTTAGGGGGTGGGGCTTCGCGACCTCGGCCCAGCTGTCAAGCTTACTGGTTAGACTCTGCTTATATGTACACACACACAATACGTTACATCACATCCGGTCAGAGGACAAATGAGTGTGTCAGAGGAGGCAGGCTGTTACAACACGTGCAGTTTGTTGTCCTGCAAAATAGTCTGACTTGCACCTACAATATAAACACCACATCAAATCTGTTCATCAACACTATCTCATCCTTAGCTTACCTGTAATTGAGTTGAAGTCGTACTGTCTTCCATAACATGTGTTTGCGTTTTTTCGCAGGCGCTTCAGCAGAGTCTGCTCCTGGACTAGCTTCACGTTGAGAGTATCGGCTTCTAGCTTCTTTCTCTGCCGCTTGCCCAGCCAGCCCACACCCTTCACCGCCAGATACTGGCTGAGCAGACTGCTCAACGTCCGGTCCTCACCCTTCATCCTCGAGCTCACGTCCCTCCAGATGAGCGCCATCCCGGCCAGGGAGCACACACCCACGGTACTGCCGAGGACGGAGGGCAGTGAAGGCGGCATCACTGTGGCCGATGACCGGCGTTACACAAGAAGCATAAGAGGCAAATGAGCCAGGTGGGGGTGCTGTTAGACATCTTTACACGTGGATATGTTATGTGGATTGTTTTAACAGTTAAGGCAGCCGCTGCTGGTTACAGGTTACAGTTAGACCCGTCCCATCATGCAACACGTTCAGCTTCATCATAACAAAGCCACTTACCCAGGATGTGCCCAATGATGGCGAGAACAAACGATAACACCGCAACGAGAACCCAAGAGAAAGTCATCTTCAGCAAACAATGCGACCTAACGTTTCTGTGTTAACAGTTCACATGAATAATAACGTGTATGTCGCATTTTTTCTGACAACAGAAGAGCCTGAACTTTTGCTTTCCTCGAGCTTTGAGTCACTTCCGTGTTTGGGTCGCAGCCTGTAGCGCTGATTGGCTGAATACACGGTGACGTACATCTGTCTGACACTCCTACCTCGACCTACCCAGACAAAAACTTATTTTTATGTCGAAAAACATATGAAAATTTGCTCTAATTCAGCTGTGTGTCATTTTTGCAAATGCCAAATATATAAACTAAATGAAAATATAGATTACACAATTTCACTTTCTTCCTTAATGATATTCAGCTGTATTCCAATTTCTAGTGAATTTATAGGCGCCATATTTTCAAGTGTTTTTCTGATTTACATTTATATACTGTATCTTGAAAAACAGAACCAGTCCCACTATTGTTTCCTAGGTCAAGAACGGACTTTCATGCTTAAACAAAACCATATTTATTTTAATTGATTATTTAGATATTTTATATCATTTACAATCATGTTTCTATGAAGAATATTTCTGGAAATCTACATATTACACCAAAATAAAATCGTAGTTAGCATAATTATAATGTTATTATTTACATACAGTAAGTAGAAGGTATTTGTCTGAGCTTATGGTAGCATCATTTATATATTAGGTACAGGATCTATGATGTGAGCATCAGAGCAGTAACATCAGGGATCTTGTAATGAATCCCTTTATCCTCTGGCTGTACATTAGTCCACAGAAACGCCTTCATCAGCTCTCCTCCGCAGAACCTGCACAAAGATCACAGAAATCACTGACACCTTTGATGTCGGGCTGTGCTGGAAATTTTCAGTCGGAGAGGTCCGCTCACCTGTTTCATTTCCACGCCGACAGCTGGAAATGAAAGAGCACAGAAAAATCACGTAGTGCACATGAAATGACAGAAACACCATCAAGCTTATTTGGACTGACCTGCCCAATAAGAACAGGGTAACTCCACAGGCCCGTCGACAGCCAGCTCAGCCAACCACGACAGCTCAGCTGGGTTGTCGACAAATAACTCCACTGGTTCGTCCACACAAAGCTCAAACTCTGCCACAGTCAACATAAACACACAGACGTTCAATGCATCCTCCTGAAAAACTTAAGGCACCAGTTTTGTGGCTCAAATTATTCCCTGTACTCTTAAGTTTTTATATGCATCTTCATTATCATTTATTGTGAAACATTTAGTGGAATAGAGTAGACAAGAAAGGAAGTAAGATGACAGCTGACAAACTTATTTGACCGTGGAAAGCTGCAATGTCTTGGAGCATGATTTTTCCCCTATTGACCTGTGACTTTATCTTCCTCCTCCTCTTCCTCCTCTTTGGACCAGGCTGTGACTGTTTCGACTGCAACACTCCAGTCGGACATGGACGATGTTAGGCTGTTGCTCTGCAGCCTGTGTGCTAAGCGCGTTGTGTCACAAACGTAGGCCTCATTGTAGAAGTGACTGGCTGAAGAGAGAGCGAGGAAAAGAAACAGACGCGTTTGGATTGTGATGATGTGAGAAAACGGCTTAAAGGTCCCATAATATTTGTTTTTCACGATATTTTGTTTTTTGAAAAGTTTGGTTATAAGGGATATTCATTGAATCATTGTGATTGAAATGAAATAGCGATGACAAAACAAAGAAACTTCTTTAAACTTTCTGACCCTCCGTGTCATCGAGCTGTTGGATGTAGCCGACTACTCCTCTGGTGTCGATGTGGAGCCGGTGACTGTCACGAAGGTGCCTCAGGACGTGTTCGGAGTGGAAGGCTGACGGAGTGTAATACACCAGCTTAGGGAGGCACAGAGAGCCCACTGCAGCGATTTCAAACCTGCTGCCCTGGACAGCAAGAGAGAAGAAGGGTACAATCCGAAAAGAGGGCTAGAGGATGTGACAACATGCACGTCAATGTGAATACATTGTGCACTTTGGTGTGTATGTAGTCTTTTAAGGACCAACCTGGAAAGTGAGGCGGTCAATGTCGGTCCATGAAAAGTCATACAATAGGCACAGCTTTCCTTGCAAATCCTTCAGTAAAAAGTTACTACATGTAAACTCAGGAATGAATTGATTAAGAAAGTTCCAGAAAGTTTATTTACGTCTACAAGTGAAACCCTTCAAGAATTAATGTGCACATGCAAAAATGAATTCCCAAACAGGCCCACCTGATATATACGGACTCCTTTCAATGCCACACCAAGAAGGATTGAACTTCTCAGCCCTTTTTTCTCCTGCACAGAAAATAAACCAAGAAGCAGAGTTTGATATGTAAAACATCAGCTCATGGAGCAGCCGCTGTTGCAGGACAGAGTACGTTTCCTCAGTTAAACACTCATCAACGGCCTCACAACTTTCAGATTCGTTTGAAGGTCTATAGTTACAGTATTCTGGTGGTTGATTCTGTGCAGACCTGTTTCATTCTGTAGAAGGTGACTGGTCCATCCTGCAGGTCGCCGGCCTCTTTAATAAAGAGCAGGACTGCTTGGCTACGCGTCACACCTCTCAGCTCAATGTGCAACACCGGGCAGTGCTGGAGCAGGAAGTCTCGTCCACGACGCTTTATCAGCTAAAGACATAACTCGTGTTACACACGCATACAACAATTTAGGTTAGGTCCAAATGCTCACACTTCTTTTTTTTTTTTTACCCAGGAGGGGAAGTAATCTTCAGGAAGAAAGTAATGTCGGTGTCTTTTCTCTTCTCCCTCCTCCTCCTCATCATTCCCCTCGGCTGTCTGCTCCAGATCTCCGACATCAGCCTGGAGTGCAGAAGCTGCCAGCTGGAAGAACAACGCTTCCTGATGGCGGCTCTCCGAATGCAGTACTTTGTGCCTCAGCTCAGCGTAGTAGAGCTGCTGCACTTTGCTGCTCCTTAAACAATGAGAGGTTGACTCGGTATTGTCAGCACATATTGATAGACAACAGATGTGACGTTTAAACAGCGGGGGAGAACATTCATGATTTATATATATGTGCAGACAGATTAATCTCCTTCATAAAAAGATGCTGATGGGACATTAACTTACAATATCAGCCGACCACTCTCTACATAATACTGCACTCTCAGAAATAAGATGAATGGGACCTGGAAATAAATGCAGAATACATATTTCAACAGAGTCAAGGAGAAATGTTGCTCACTTTGAATTCTGCACATTACCTCTACTGACAGTCATGTTAATATTTGAAGAAACAAACAGAAATTGTATTTATAGATCATATATATTTCCCTGAACAATAACAGGACAAAGATTAGTTTGTACAGAACATCTCCCTAGATATAAGGCAGTATTATGCTTTAGCACTGTTTATATCTTCACTGAGGCACTCTGCTACATGCAAAAGGTAAAGCTTCTGAGAAAAGGACTGCCGAGCTTAAACTCACCATTAAGGATCCTCTGTTCCATCTTTTGCCAAAGTACTTGCTCAGCTTTTGCTCCAAATCTAGAAAGAGGTATTCGTTATCTGAGGGGGAAAAAAACACACATTTAATTAAGTCAGCGAAAACACGGCATGGTCATCTTTAGCTTGAAGGGCTCCTGTAAGCAGCATCCCACGATAAAGGATTTGAAAACATTTACTCATGAACTCCCACACAGACACGAGCTGACCTCTGAGAACAGCCAGACCAAAGACTTGGAGTTCACTGACGCCAAGCTGCTTCAACACACTATTCAACACCTCGTGGCCTCTGGCTCTCACCTAAAGAAACACACACAACAAGAATAAGAACATAAGAGCACACGTGAGCTTTGGGTTCACACTGCGCAAGTGTTTTGGCTTTGTGGTGTCAGCATTTTGTAAATGATTGGGTATCAGACAGTTGAAAAGTTCAACAATCGTCCCTTAAACCCCTACACATGTACGTTTAGTGTTATTCATTTGAGACAAAACGCACAATAAACAATTATCAAGATGAATTTGACTGATAGCATTATCATTATTTTTTATATCATGATATAGCAACATCGTTAATTCTTTTGGCTATGATAATCGTCTCGTGAAAACCTGATATTGTGATCAAAAGTCAAATTATTTTGGGATTAAATGAGTTGTATTATCCCATTACAGTAAAAATGCTTTTCCAGTTTGAAGAAGTACATTTAATGTATCCCAAATATATTAAAATGATCACATTTCAGTAAAGCCCCTGTGTAATCATGACAGCTGGGGTCTTTATATTTCTAATCCCAGGTGATACGTTAAAACAAAAGATAAAAAAACATAAATATGACACAAAAACATCATTAAGCCACGCACCCTGACAGTGCAGTCCAGGTTCTGCTTGTTCGGTAAGAGGATGCACACTCGTTTCTGCGTCGTCCTCATGGTCACAGAAGCTTCAGTTGGTCTCAGACCTCCGTATACCGTCCTCTCGTCCTCCCATGAGCTAACTGAAGTCGGCCGTCCTTCCTCCCTAACCTGACACATGACTTCTAACTCTTGTTGATATAAAAAAAAAAAAACACAGGAAAGCATCACATCGGGTTTGTAGCATCTGTTTGGGCCTTATCCTTTTCTACAGCATTCTCACATAAAAAACAAAACAGAATACAAGGAAACATATTTTGTTAATTCACATGATATGGATTCAAATCAATTAAGAGTATTTAAAAAATGTATCCCGACATAGATACCCAAACATTTACTGTCCCATCCTGGCACTAAAAATAAACTCATAAAAAGACAGACAAGACACAATTGTTTAATCTATCATTAATTTATTTAAAAACAAAATCGAATAATGCCAATTGTGCTTTGCTCGGAGGAAGCAAGAACAAAAAAAGTGACACTTTTTGTTTTTTTAGTAGCTGGTGATTCTTGTTCTAGTAGCGACAGGTTCTCTGCTCTTGTGTTGTTTTTAAAATTACAATCTACAGTGTTCTTTTGGATTTCCACACCAAATGATATTTGTTAACATGCACAAGAACAGAACAAATAAAAACACAACCAAAGAACACTACAGTGTATTAAAAAGGCACCTGCTCCCCAGACACAGGCTTTTTCTTTTTAATCCTACAAAGTTACATAGTTGTAGAGGGACGTTGTTAATGCAGCTTCAGTAGCAATGAGTCTCAACAATAACCCCAACGAGCAGTTCATACAAACTGTACCACGCGTTTACAGACTCCATCGAGCACTCTGCAATATCACATTGACCTTTTCGGGGGACAGATGGGATACATTCAAGAGGTAAACAAATTTAAACTTCATCTCCGACGACAACTATCTTTCTCTGCAACATAACCGTAAAATACAATTCTCAGGTTAAGTGGAGTTCACATTGAAATGTCGATGATTCAAGGCGACCAGAGGAAACATGCAGTACAGTACGTAGTGGTTTTTTTTTTTTTTTTTTTTTTTTTATCTTGGCGGAGGGTCGGGATCCCTCAGCATGGGGGCTTGAACAGATTGTGGGCTCAGAAATGCTTTGAATGTAAATCAAATCACACTCACATTTAAATGACATACGTTTCTGTTCTTCAACATGCTGCGGGCGTCGTTCACAAGTTTCCGTTTCAGGGTTATTTTGTACATAGATTTGAAAGACTGCGCGAAAATATGCAGGTTTATATTATTAAATGAAGCGATATGTTGACAAAAAGCATTTCAGTTAATTGGAACAAGCAGTGTTGTTGATCACTGTCAACAAGTCTTTCAGTATAAATATTCATTTAAATGTTTACCACCAATGCCCATTTACTTTTATTGCCCCGACAGATCAAGAATGTTGATTTCTAACATTCAATTCGTCTTCTTCACATTATCAATCTGAGACAATGCTGTCAGCATCTCCTCGAATACTCCAGAAAATGTATCACACTTTTGTTTACCCTTTCCAAACACATTCCTTCTTTATCTTCCATCAGTTGGTGTGCACTTATACACACCAACATTACCATAGACGTACATTTATGTTCACCGCTAAAATGTCTTTAGATTTTAAATAACACACGTAAGACAAGGCCTAAATATTGATGTTGTGTTATCTTGCAGTAAAAATGAAAAATGGTAAATGTTAAGCAGCTAAATGCACAAAACCAGTGCAGTAAGATTTCACTGTCAGGTTTGAATGTTTTTTTGTCTGCTTTTGATTTTCATGATTAATATTCCGTTGCCAGAGTTTCTACTGCCAACCTGTCTGACACCATCTGTTTTTTTACGTGTGCGTTTTGGATCAAAAACTGAAATTATCAGCGTTAAGTGCATTTATCGAACATTTTTAGACTGATTTCATGAGAGTAACGCAGTTACGCAGTGGTGCTGAAAGTTTAAAGTGAAGCACTGAACCAAGAGAAATAAAGAATAGATAAACCTGACAGTTAAGGACTATTATTTCATTTTCAGTAATCTGCATTTATAAGTATACAAAGGAGAAAGACGCCCTCTCATTTTTTCACCAGTGCACCAGAGACACTATCTTCCAAACATTTAGAGACATTATCTTTTGTTTTTATGGACTACACAGTAGATATGTACCGTTCATTATTTTTTCTTTGCCACACTATGCAGTTCCTTTGTTTTGCAAATGCCCATCCATTGGAGCAAAACTCTCTCAGCAGTTACGCTTTGATAAAGTGTGTTCATAATATAGGAAAAAGTGGCGGTGAACCCAAATCTCTGCTTTCCCTGAAAGGCATGACCTAAGAGCTTCTGAGCTTGTTGCATTTGAACCCAAGTGGATGTGACGGCTGGTATTACGTATTCTAGGTGCTCTGTAACATTGATCAACAGGTGATGAAGCTGTTATGCAACAAGATCAAAGTTACTTTTCATCAAAAACCCATGACGTTAGTGGTTTGAATGCACTGAACTGGAGATGCTTGTGATTTTAGGCTTCAGCTACATGTTGCGTTTGCCAGGTAGATATTTGAGCACGGCTGAACTGATTTGCTGCTTATATCTTTGAATATCTTAAACCAGTACCGGTGGAGTATAATTGATCAAAGCCGTCTATAAGGAGGATTAGATTAGACATTTAATTTGGATATGTATTTGCAGGGACAAATCTTTCTATCTAATGTTCCTACATTATTAACGTTGTAGGAACGCACTACTCTTGCTCTTCTGGCCTATGTACAGGGATTTGTTTTCAAAATTAGCCTTTTATCAAACTACATTATGACACGTTTTCTACTGTATGATAGTGGAGTGCACTGGAGAGAATACAGCAGTTTTACAAACAAGCAGAGTTAACATAAAAATTAAAAATGCCTTTGTTGTTTGTATTTACCATTATTTTCTACGCATACGTTGCTTGTTTACTTGAATAGACGAAAGGCAGCTTGCTTTGTTCGGATTGCTGTAAAAGTGATTCTTATTTACTAACCTGCTTGAGTATATTCTCCGATTAAGTTTAAAATTTTGATCATAGTAAAACCTCATGACTTCACTGGCAAAGTTCACCAAGAGACGACGATCCCTAGAGGTACCTCTTCAGAGAACGATACATGTTTTTTTTAAATCAGCTGCACAGTTCTAAGACAGGAAGTCAGAGACTGGAACAAAAAGGGAAGACTGGCTTCAAGTCTCTTCCGGCTAACAGCTAACAGTTAGCGGCTGTTACATGAAGGCACTTCCTGGTAAAGCTTTCCACAGAGTAGCACCTGGGATTGTTTAGAAGTAACCAGTAGAAGCCCTTAATTGGAAGGAGCCTGGGGTCGGAGCTGGGCTGAAAGGTGTGTCGGTCACAGCAGGGTGAAACCCAAGATGTACTGCAGGAGTTTGTTCCGATTGGCCTGAGGTAGAAAGGTGCTGCTCAGCTCCAGAGTCGTCACCTGGTTCTCTCTTCTCTGCTTCAGGACCTGCAGGAGATCACAACACAAGGCAAACTTAACTTCAGTCGGAGGAACCCTGAACCCTACTTGATTTCAATAACTGCAATCAACATATCATGTGTTCATAACCATACTCTTACCCCGAGCTCTTTGAATGTCTTCACTGTGTTCTTAACCAGGTAATGAGTTGCACTTTCACCTGGAAAAAAAAACACAATATTGTACAAGTTAATTCATAGTTAATCCTCAGAAGCCGTTTTTTGGTCTGAGATATGAGATAAATCTAGTTCCATCACATTTATTCCAGTAACTGTTGTGGTCCAACATTGATTTTTCTGTATATCATAAACAGATAAAGCATGGAGTAATTACTCAGGGCCCTTTATTTGTTGAATATTAAATAACCCCTTTAAATAATTCCTAAAGCGTACAGTTCAGCATGTGGGGAAATATTGCGGTACTACCATAAGCAGCCACTCCTCTCTCTGTGCGGGTGAGCAGGTATCTGAAGAGCCTCTGGGTATACTCGGACTCGGCCATTGGCTGACTCAGACTGTGGACAAAGATTGCAGCGCCGCTGTAGGCCTCCAGCACCGGGCTGACAAGTCGCTGTAGGAAGACGAAGAACTCCTGGTGCTCTGCGGAAACGCTGACCTAAAAACGGGGAGATGAAAGTCAATGACTCAGTGTTGCCTGATAAAACTTGAAAACAGATCTAGATGTTGGTGCCATGCTGGTGGGCTTTAATAACATAGTCTTTTGAGATGAGCATCACTAAAGTAGACCTTTAGGTAGCGATCTCTCTGCTCCTCTCCAAAGTCACTGTCCTCGTCCTCCTCGTCGCTCCTCCAGGAAAGGGGCTCTGGGAACTTTTTGGGCCACGGTTCCTCTGTGGGACTGGGACTCAGTTCTTCCTGGTCCTCCTGTCAAACACACACAAATCACAGTCGACCATCTGGGCCTTGAAAAGTCCCACCACATCTTACACAAACAGTAAGAAATTATAGTTAACCACGCTTCCCAAGATGTTAATCATTCACGAGTCTACATTCAGTATTAGTCACAGCGGTTACATTCATTTTTGGCAGTGAGGCTTGTATCTGAAAACTGACCTCTGCTACGTAGAGAACTCCATATTGGATCAGCCGGGACACTGCATCATGAAACACCTGGTAAATAGTCTGACAGGGCTGTGAGACAGAGAGGGAGAGGCACTGTGAAACATGCAACGAGCCACGGGGAGTCTCATTTCATCTGTTTAAATACTAAACAGCATCGAAAATGTCCTCTTGCTACTTGCTGGACTAACTTTGTGCAGTGCAAAGTGTAGAACGATGGAGACAATGTGCAGGACTTACCGGTGCCACGGACACCTCATTGATAAGAAAGTGAGAGAGCCCGGCGGCCTTGCGGATGAGTCTCTCCTGACTGAGAGGGAGGCTGCTGGGACCATCAGGCGGTTGATCGGACTCCGATTCCGCCACCAGCTCTCGCTGCAGTGACAGGATGCTGCAGGCTGGAGACATATCATAAAGAAAAGATATAGGCCCGGGAAAACAAGCGTCCGACTGATGAAATGTATAACCTCAACGGCAAACACAACAACAACAACCTCTTAGCGCAACATACCGATGAGTGCATCGGAAATGAAGACATGGAAAAGGCCATTGCTGTAAAAGTTGAGCTCAAACAGCGCTGGTACAGTTTGGCTGGGCGCGATGGTGAACTCTCCGTTGCGATTTGCACTGCTGGTTACATTGACGCAGTTTCCCAGCAGGTGGAGGGCACGCATGACCACATCCTCAGAGTTCCCCGAAAAGCCCAGATCAAAGTCCCGCGACAGGATCTCCTCCTTCATGTTGAAGAAGTCCTCCACCAGCTTGGACAGCGCCACCCCCTGGAGCAGAGAGGAGGTAAGAACACCAGCTCAATAAAAAGAAAGGGGGGGGGGGGGGTCATTGGTGACTCCATAAAGTAATCAAAGCCAGGATTCAGAATGCTAGACTGGGCTCGAGTGTGTTGTATGCAGCACTGGCCTTTTCCTCAGAACAGACAATTTCAGTAATTGTTTGCCACTGCATCAGTGTGCCTGCAGAGGGCAGCGGCTCACCACTAATACAGTACAGAAGAGATCTCTAACAGAGAGGGGCATTCATTACTATCATGCAGAGGTATGTGACATTTGGATCACCTTGGTGGAAGAGAGGATGATGGGCAAGAGCAGGATGAACAGGAGGAGAAAAAAAAAAAAAAAAAAAAAGAGAACAGAGGAGTAATAGAAAAAGAGAGGAGGGCGCGGTATACCCTGGGTAAGGACCGAGAGGAGACATGAAAAGCCAGACTTACCCGTCTGTGTCTGTACAGCAGCAGACAGGCTACAATGTGGGTGGACATGATCGCTGATGACTTATTAGCCGCTGTGAGAGAAGACATAAAGAGGCTGTGGTGAGAACACACAACAAACAAATATGCTAATATCATCCATAAATATGCATTTTTTATTCTCAAGATTCTTCTGTCTGATTTTGGTGAGAGTTATGACAACAACTAAATAACTATGTACAGATGGAACTTGTCAGTTAACCCATGTTGGAACACAAATTTGAAATATTAAACATTTTGAATATTTTACTCACTTGGCATCTTACGCGCTTAAAATAAAGTTCCCAATCATATACATTTGAGCAATGAACCAGGTTGGTAATGGGCAATTAGGTATGATATAACGGGATTAAAAAGATCCTAAAGAGTTGATTACATTAATAAGATATTAGGCAGAAAGAGAAAATAATGCCGTGCATGTGTGTGCGCACATGCCCAGGACCAGGGTTACTAGTGGTCATTTTGAGCATAGCTCAGGTTTAGAGGTGTAAAGCATGTGTGAGCAGTGGTACTGCATTCCTCCCCTCCCCTGCTTCCCTTTCCTCCCCTTCATCCTATTGGCTGAAAACAACATGCCATCCAGCTGGAGGCTTTGTGATTGGCTGAGAGAGAAACACAAATGGGCCTGGCGTAGGAGAATGCAGCTGAATGAGCTGGGGAGAACCGGTTTCTGTAGCGCTACCCCCGCGGTAAAAAAAAAAAAGCCCAGAGTGATGGGAAGCGGATGGACTGATGCTGTGATGTTTTGGATTTCAATTAATGGAGGCAGCATGATGGATATTATTTCATGTGTGCAGCCTTCGCTCCAGCAAGCAGGTGCACTCTTAACACAGGGTGAAAAGGAGAATGATGTGCAGCAGAAGAAGAAGACAAAAGAGGAATGCATAATGAAGCAGCGAACGTGTGCTCCAGTATTTTAAAGAAATGAGATGTGATCGTGCCACAACAGATGTAGCTGAATGTGCTTTCAACACCATGGCATTCACAGGTCGCTGTCTTTCTATACAAACAAACTAAAAATCCAAATCTAAAAGTTACACCGAGACTCTGAAGTAAACAGCTTTAGTTAAACTGGAGAGTCTTGGTGAGGCAGATGATGATCTTTGAAGTTGTACGTAACAGGGCTATAGTGATGGTGTAGTAAATCCAATGGCGGCGGGGTTGTGAGTTTCTTACTGAAGAGGACGTGCTTGGCGAGGTTGTTAATAAGTTGTCGTCTTAAAATGTCATTGGGCAGCTCTCTGTTCAGCTGCTCCTCTTCCTGTCCCTCAAACAGCTGAGCATCAGGTCTGGAACAACAACAACAACTCAACGTGTAAATATAAAGATGGAAAATTGTCTTGTTATGTCAGCTTGATATAGTATGCATACACCAGTTCATTTCACAAACGTGTTTACTTCTCCATCATTAAATAAGTCATTATAATACATTACCAATATAAGTGGTCATATAATATTTAGAGGATTAGTTTAGACTTACATGAGACATGACTGTAAATGTCTGCCCAGTGTTCTACTTTTCTGTACAACAGCTTTATGCTGCAAACAAACGGCCCCTTGTGTTTTGAATAAACACTAATCTGAACTGAAGTAAGCTTAATATCTTACCAAATGTGATCGTTCAATTACCGTTACCCTCCTGAACATGTGGTTCTGCTCACTTTTACATTTATTTCCAGGCTATTGCAGAGTCGCTACATGTCTATCTAAGACAGGATAGGCTACTATTCAGCATGTGGGTGTTACTATACATGCTGTAGGGCACTTCTTCTGAAATACTATTTGCTATTTGTGTTTTCAATCGGCTCCGCTGGCTTTAGTTCTGAACTCGGGATGCCAGACCAGCTGGGATGGAGCGCTGCTGTCTTTGTTGATGTGCCGACCCCTGACAATGCTAGCTTGAGTGCTGTGCTCAGATAACAGACCATGCTGTGGAGAAGCAGGAGGGAGAAGTCAAGCGAGCTGGGACACGAGGGTTCGTAATATTACAGGTGGGAATGTGGGGCAGCTGGTTTATGGTCAGAGGAGTATATAACTGTGTGTGTGTGTGTGTGTGTATGTGTGTGTGTGTGTGTGCCCTTACTGTGCAGAAATAATGATGGGCATCAAGGTGTGCTCCAGGGACACCGACGGTGGAATATGACGGCTTCTCTGGGAGTCCAGGTACTCCTGCATCAGACACACAAGACAGACAAACCTTTGAAATACTTTCCAGTTTAAACTTGATGTAGGCCACGTTCAATCATTTTTCATTTAACATGTTGAGAAACTAAAAGAAAGCATGAGCTTTACAACTGAAATGGTCTCTAGTTATAGCTCCACGTGTGGCCACAACAGCTGATGTGAACATGCGGTCGGTCACCTTTAGGGAGAAGGGCTGGTTGAAGTCAACTCGGACGCAACCGTAGTTCTTCCTCAGCATCCTGAACACTCCACATGCTATTCCCCACAAACTCTCATTCTGCTTCGGTTTGCCCTGGTGGGAAGGAGGAGTTCAGAAGGTTACTTAACGTAGACAATCATCACAACATATTCTAGTTATCCCGCCACAAGCCAAATACGACAACATCTATCCCGTTTCTTTGACTGAAAGAAGTACACGCGAACAACAGACGTCCACCGAGCACTTACCAGCTGCTCGCTATTGTAGTTGCCTTCAAGAATACGATCATAGGAGATGCCAACTGGCACCACCAGCACGTCTGGGATCGACCCGGTGCACATTGTGTCTACCACGATGGACAGCATGCCAGCACGCGCTGTAGACGGCTTACCGCTGCGGGAGCGGGTGCCCTCCAGGTAGACCTCCAAAAACTGATGCTGACGCAACAACTCCTCTGTATACTGAAGGAAGATTGATGAAACACAGAGTAGAAGAAATGTTCAGGTGGGAACGGTGGGATGAAGATGAACGGTTAAAAAGGTGACACTGGATGTCAAAAGTGAGACAAATGTGCATCCGCTGTGTGTAAAGGTCATAATACTTTTGATGAAAGGTTTTTTGACATTCTGTAGAACCACATTGACTCCATTACAAGGTGGAAGACGAGTCAAGTGAGTGCTGTGAAGCTGCTGCGTGTGCAGCCCGAGTACATGTTGGAAGAGGGTGGTGGTCGCCAACAGTTTGACCCCCAAACACACCGCAGGGAACTGGGCACATGCCAAGGCCACCATTTTGTGTAACAGTATCCACCAGAGTACAGGATGTGAACAGCTGTCTCTTGCTATGTGGACACTTTTGAGAGGCGAATCTTTGTTCGGATATTGACTCCGTCCTTTCCACAGCTAACTCTAAAAGGCCAGGCGTCCAGAATTAGAGCAGCACATGGCTTTCATCTTTATTGACCTCTGCCTGCATGTGAGCGATACAGGCAGGCCGGATTAAAATTCTTCTACCAAATGTAAGCACCTTGTCCATTTGTAAACTCGGTTTGGTGGGATGTGTTGTGTACTATTGGAGAAACAAAGGGATTACATGTGGGTCATGCTTTAGAGCAGTTGCTCATGTCTTAAGCTGATACTCTTACAGGCACAATACACGGCCTGGGTTGCCTTCAGTCCTCACAACATGCACATTAACAGCAATTCACAACTATGAAACTGGTACAAGTAAGTAAATCCACTAAAGCAGCTTTGCTGTTTTTAAGAAATTGTACAGACTTTGTAGCGAATGACGACAACGCATTAATATTAACATACCGTAGTAGTCACGCTGCTCTTCAAAAAACAATACGTTCAACCATTTCACATATTTAACCATCGCTACCCAGGCGAAAAAAACTTTACTTTTTTGTATTTAAAATATACTGACATTTTCAATAGTACACTGCAAATATACTATCAAAGAATTGTACTTTCTGCAAATATATAAAAAGTATACAAAAGTCATGCTTTCACCTATTTACATTAAGTTGTTCCAAATTAGCACACAAAAATATACTAAATACACTTCAAATTGTGCATAACTACTATTTAATCACAACTAAAATATATTAGTATAAAATAAGTTATTCCAAAATAGCACTCTTTAAGTGCTGCGCCCGGTGTGTGCGCAGCATTAGGATGTTAGAAGATGTATAAACCTACTTACAGAGGAAAACTGACAGCGTACGAGTTGGATCTACGTCAGTGAAGTGAAGAAAAGCAGCACAACTCATCTCTGCTTCACAGCAGAAGTTGTAGAGAAGTCGACAGAAGTTGCACTATTAAAGGATAGTAGTAGTGTCCAAGTAACTTATTTTAAAAGGTAATAGGCAAAGACTGATGGTACGTTTGAAGCTTTGATTAAAGTTTACGAAAGAAGCTTTGAATCACCATATTTTATGACGGCATCACCCACAAAAAAATGGAAAAAAACGATTCTGTGCTGTTAAACTGCTAGACCAGCGCTTCAGTACCAGTGCGACCAGTGAGAGAGCAAAGAGCTTCTGACTGTAGGGAAAGTCTTGTTTTTTTTAAAAGGTTAAACACCATCAAATATGGATTAAAGCAGAATATTCTGTTGGATAAGAACATGTTGTGAATTTAGGAAATTATTTCGTCCATCTCTTTGCAAAACATTTTTACTTTTGAATGCTCTGGAGTTATTGGAAATGTTTAGATCACACGGGTCTTATAAAGCCACTGCTGCAAACCAATTCTACACAAAGTATAATATTTATTCTAATAATAATAATAATAATAATAATAATAATAATAATTTAGCCTAATCTTTATCTGCAACTGTGCAGATAAAGATTAAACTGAATAAATAGTTTCAAAAGTTTTTGATTTAGACTTTGAATATCAGCGTTATGAATGAATCTTCAAACTATTGAGTACAGGCCTACAGAGAGAGAACATGGGCTAACATTATGTGACAGAAGCCTTTAAGTGTCTCTGCCCATCACTCAGGAATGAAAAGAGCACACGGTGCAGAAAAGCATGACGACAGCATGCAGTTATATAATAAAGTACACACACACAGAAGTGAATTTGATAACCAACCTTTACTGTGGGAGATAAATAGACTCTTGGGACTTACTGCATGTAAGAGTGATCTGTACAAAACGTCCTTCTTTCCATTCCCCGTTTCCTCCATTTTCCGTCGTATGAAAAATCCTCCAAGTTTACGGATAAGAGTGCTGAAAAGAAAAGAACGTTTGATCACGAGGCTTCAACACTGAGCGTTCTACAAGAGCAGCAGCAGCATGCTTATCATCATCAGTTGGCTAGAACACTGTGATAGTCCAGTAATTACAACAGGCCAGTCATTTAGATTATGGTGTATCCGTGATTAAATAGTATAATTGAATTCTCTTTAAAACATGTGATTATTGGGAGTATTGTTGACAACCGTTCTCTACAATTTTGAAAAAGCTTGTTAACATGAAACTACTGCCTTTACTTATAGTCTTCCACACATGTATGTGCAGAACCCATCGTCTGTGTTTATCGCTTCTTTAAAAAGTTTTCACTTCTTCATTTCCTTAATGTTTCCTCGTCTGTATCACTAGGTGTGTTCCTGTTCTCAGTAAACACGGCTCAGGTTGGTACTTTTGGAGCGTCTATATATCATAAGCATCGATGTACTTTAGAAGATCTGTTTTAGAACCTCAAATATCATTTGACTCAGGTTATAATAACACATCTTCACCTCCTTTAGTCAGCCTGGCTTCTCTGATATTAATGTTCCCTCAATGTAAACTCAGTGTCAACCTTTAGTTTCACTCTTTGGAATCAGTTTTAATTCCTCTCTGATCCATTTCGAAGGAATTCCCTTTCGTCTTATATCAAACGGATCTCTGTGTTCTCACTGACAGAGAGCAACTATAAACACCTTCTTTCCAGATCAAACGTGACGCGAGGCTTCTTTTACCTGAGGATAGGAATGCTTAGGTTGTTTCCAGCAGCAATGTGAGGGGCTTTGATGTTGTGACAGAACAGGATCAAGGTGATGAGCAGGTAGTCAATGTGCGATTTGTGAACAGGGAGGAAGACCATTGACACATTTTGCTGTAAAGACAAGACGGAGATGATTTTTAAATAAAACACATTTCTGAGTGCAGATGGAACAGAACTCCAGTTTAATGTAAGAGCAACATTTTATCTTCTATTTTGATATAATGTCTACAGTATCTACAATCTCCATTTACAACTTTCTGCTGACCTCAGTAGCAGCCTTCTTGACCATTTCCAGCTGACCCTTGTGGATCTGGATGCTCCAGAAGAAACCATTAAACAGCCTCAGGAGGACCCACCCCGTCAGCCTGAGTAGAAGAAGAAGTGTGAGAAGGTGTGGAGCAGGAACAGAGTCCAAAACTTGAGCTGTAGCAGAATCTAGTCTATTTTAGTGTAACGTGACATAATGTAAGGGTATTTTTCTAAGGTTTTGTTAATGTGTTATAATATCAATCATTGACTGAAAAGCAAGAGCGCTGAGATGTCTGGTACACAGCATGTACCTGATGAAGGCCGGTGAAATGTTGGCCACCATCTCCTGAAGGAAGGCCCTGGCTTTCTGCTTCACTTTACTGATTGCTTTGTGCTCCTGGCCCGGCTGGCTGGCTGCAGCGTCCAAATCTGTGGCTACCTCCACAATAGAACTCTCCACCCTGCCGTGCACCACAGCACCACAGCAAACATAAGTGGACACAAACACAAAATGTTCCAACAAAATGTGTCGCGGTGCGTCGGCCGTTACCTGCTGTTGTTCAGCACGTTGTCCACTACGTTCCTGGTGAACATGTCCTTGTTGACGTCTCTCTCCATGACAAACAGCACGTAACTCAGCCTGCGCGCCAGCCATCCCCGCTGTCTGCATCAAGACACATAAACACACGAAACTAACAACACCATCTTGTCCATATTGACTTCAGCCCATCTTGGCTATGGGATGCTAATGCAATGCTGAATAAATACAATAAAAATATAATAATTCATCTTTTTCTGTGCTTTTTGGAGCATGACGGCAATCGGCCTTCACTTAGGTACCTCTATGCAAAGGGTTGCCTTGGACTTTGAAAAAGCAAAGAACCACACCAAGCTCATGTTTATACCGTTTGGGGGGGGTTGAGCTTTCAAGACGTCTTAAATTCAGTCACTGGATGCATGTGTTCGGTGTCTGCTGACAAACATTTTAAATTATTCAACCGTCTACCTTTCCACTGTTTCACAGATCGGCCCTCTTGACTTAAAGCCGTGTGTTAGGAGGGCCAGCATCTGTCTGCACTGTATTGATCGCACTACACAGGAGGAGTTAAGATCTCTCGTTGCACTAAATGGTCATCAGAAGCCAAAACAGCCATGTGAAAGCAGACCAGCTCGCCATGTAGTTTCAGAAGTTAAATATGTTCCTCTTGCCTGGCCAATGGACCGCTCAGAGTAAAATACTGCGGAAAGAAGTGATACCATAATGGAGTAGGTTCTGCTTTGTTTACCTGGTGTGGGTCTCATTAATGTAGATGATGTTGCGTAGTCCCAGAGATGGAATACTGGGGTTGAACAGTTTCTCCTGGGACCAAGACAATAATGAGGATTATCGTGAGGAAGACAGCATCCACATAACTTCAACTAAGAGCCTTAAAGACGGCCATGGGTTGCATGGAAGGTATATAGTATTTGACGTGTACTTGGCTCAGACTGGAATCCAGGTGAGCATCTTTACAGAGCTAAACAAGCTGGAGTCACCAATGTGTCACCGTGTGTACTGTGTCAGACCGGCCTCAGTGACACAAAGTCGGTCTGCCCTGATGTGGTTTACAAAGTCGGTCTGCCCTGATGTGGTTTGATATTTACACAGTATTTCATTGGCTCGTCACACGTTATTGACTCTCTACGCTCAAATCAGTGCTTCACAAATATGTTGAGAATGTCTGTCGTCTCCGCTGCTACAAATGGAATGTTAATTTGGATATAGAGAAGATGTCATGGTTGATTTCACATAAAAACAATACATTTGAATGTTCGATGGATTTCTAGCGTCTTCAAACAGCCCCAAGAAATAGTTTTTGGCAAGAGCTGTACCCTGCATACATTTCTCCTGTAGTTATAAACATTTATGATTATATATAATTACCCAGCTCTGTGGGGTACAGGAGTGACAGCAGCGGCCCACGAAGGGCCTCTTTCTGTTCAGCAGGCCCTCCTTCCACGTGCTGGCAACACAGCGCAGGACCGAGGGGCTGGTGCTGCGGTCCTTTAATTAATAAGAGACATCCACACAGAACAATCACTGAAGGTGCCGAGACGAGATGAAACTAATAAGATCTGACGAGATGTGTAATGCTGATCCTACTGCATAATGGCATTTTGAAGAAAAAAGTGATGGTCTGTGGTTTACCGAGTCATCGTTGGGATGTTTCCAGCGGTTACACCACTGCTCTCCATTGTTCACCTGCAGCAACAAACCATCTGACAGCTCCATGTTCTCCGCCGTCCTTTTCTCTCCCTCCAGATCACACACCACTAGCTGGCAAGCTGGAAAGACACAAGGGTATCACATGGTTACATTTTTAATTATATTAATGCAGCCGACACTCCTGGCAATATGCGAGTTTCCATTTTCAGAGTAAGAGCCTGTTAATTAAGCTTACTTGAGACAATATCGTAATTCACAGATCATACTTCAAATAGACCACACGAGCATCTGAACAAGGAACTACTGACACACAAAAGGCAGATTAAAAACTTAAATTACAGCACATCGTTAATTCAATTTAAATATTTATTTTGAAGATGAACTACACTTCTTGTGAGTCTTAGATATACTGTACATGTTGTACACATTGTAACTTACAGAATAGTAGATACATACATACATTAGCTTTGAATATATGGAAATACTTGCAGCTAATTCGTAAAAGAAACCTTCCATGCAAAACTATTTTGCAACAATAGGACAGCATCAGATTTCTATAATACAAAGACATCCTGACTGGTGTAGCTCTCCACACGTTTGTGTGCATTAGCGCCGCCGCCGAGCATGAAACAGGTGTTACCAGCCTCGCTCCAACATAACCAGAGAAACTAGCTGTACGAAATAGCTAAAATAAAACGTGGGCTCCTCCCAAAGGATGAATCACCCTGCTAGTACGAGTTTGGTTCACATGACACCCGTTTGCTCCAGAGGCAGAGAAATATCAGGGTTACATCGTTACACTTGTATTATGCGATACACGCCCAAACACCTGAGACTGGAGGACCTGTGGGACCAAAGGAAAAGCATATCATGCAAATCAAATGGCTGGGTTTATTTAGCCCTCCTTCATGCACACTCCAATATCATGTGATCATTTGTTTAAGTCTATAATTTACCTGTCACTACTTTCCCTAGAAAGCTATTTTAAAAGCCGGTAGGGAAACCTATAACACTAGTCAGAGGGGCAGTCACTGTTGTTTTCACTGTAGCTCTAGAAATATCTGTTGCAGGTGTGTTAACAACTGGATCCTTATTTAAAATAACACTTATCTACATTTAATGTGTGCTTACTCAATACAGCTATGACAAAGGGTTTCATCAGACCCATTTGTTGTGTACTGCACACCTACCAGTCGAGTATCTCTAAATAGCCTCTGAAAGTTTTTAACAAGATTATTTACTTGGATAAAGGCTGTGGCCAGACGACACCGTAACATCTTTAGTCGATACGGAAATGGCAAAAACTTGGAGTATGATAATTGCCAAAGAAAGTTACTTATAAAAGGATTAAACTCTACAGTTTTAGCTACTTAAAATAAGTGTTTGAATCAAAATTAACATAGGACAAGACTATATCTAAAAGACTTTATGTGTTTTAGATACTGTATGTTGGATATTATGTGAGGATTAAATCACTGCACAACAACACTTTGTTTTTGTTAATGGCCAAATCACACATGTTGTTCTCATACTATACTGGTTACTGCCTTGTTAAACCTTTTACTACAATTGAGGTGTGCAGCATCTGGGCCCCAAATACCTACAAATGAAAAACTTTGACATCGAAACCTCTCTACCGGTTGTTTTCCGCAATTGTTAATTTAAACAACAAAATACAGAGCGCATGTAAAGTCCAACGGTCTGGAGAAACACGGACAAAGTACAAAGATTACAAAAGGTAATAAACAGAAAAACACCATGGCCTCTGATTTGTTTGCGAGCCACTTTATGAATAATTGCTTTCACACTAAACATTAAGACTTCCTGCCTAGTCCATCAGTGGCCCTGTGAGCCATTATTTTGTTGTAGTGTTAGTAGGTGATATGCACACTGATGAGGGTTTTCAAAAGGGGTCAATGACCGAGAGTACTCCACTTGATGCGGTTTGTTGGAATTAAACAAAGAAGTTGAAGAATGAGGAGCTTGGCAGATTAGGTGGCAGGTGAATGTAGCCAGAAGGAAACAGTGTTTCCATGCACGTTCATCTATTGGCTAATGCAGAGTAATAAGGCTACATTGTTATTTTGCTAGTCTTCTAATGAAAAAAACTCTATGCGATATCCATCTTATCAGCCAAATTATATCCCATCACGAAGTGTGTCCGCATTATAAGAAATGAGATATGTTGCTATTTCTTAAGGAATGCAACAGTAATGTTTTTAAAACACACAGTATTTTATATTTATCCATGATCCATATCAGCCAAAATAACAAACATGACAATACTACAATCTTCTAATCATCACACTGACCTAGACACATACCAGCATTATTGTGGGAGACAGCTGATCACACCCTATTTATCTTATGGAGGTCAAAACCCCCTTTTTCATAAACACTGACTGTACACGACGAGGCTAATCCTCCTCCACACATGCTCCAAGCTGTCCACCGTAAGCAGGTCAAATGGGAGAAGTCTCCAGTGTGACAGATGGGGCTGTGCAGCTAACTAACAGGGCAGACAACAATGGCACACAACAGGGCAGCCCGGTGTCTGGTTCGGCTACAAAGTAATGTTAAAATTGAACACCATGAATTGTGCAGTCTCAGCCACCGTCTTTTGGCGATTTTGCAGCGCATGCTGCCGAGCTTCACGTGGCCAACCTGACGTTAGGGTTTTAAAGGAATAAATGTAGTTTACGGAAGATACGTTCATGAAAGATTACATTATATTGTGTGACCGAAGAAGACACAAGGTTGGAAATTGCAAATGGTCCTCTTGAACTCAATGTCAATGTAAAGTTAACCGGCTGACGTCAGGTTACACCACTTAGAATCGGCTTAAATGTGATGTAGCATTAGCCGGTCACATCAACGGCGTCGTGTAAGCTAAATGGTACAACGCAGTTGTTTCCATGACAATACGGTAGGGTAGACGGTTACATAGCCCCAACCGTTAGCCCTAGCCAGGCTCGCGAGGACGACAATTTGCCTTACCTTGAATGTTGTGTTACGCTGACTCATATCTCAAAAATTTAAAAAACACGTCGACAAAAATCTGCAGCCAAGCAGTTTTGGTTTCCTCGGTGCCTTTGTGTCTCCCTACGGGAGCTCCTCCACTCTCTCCTTCACAAGACTGGCACGGCACGACTCCGACAGACAGAAATGTGTCACAGAGAGGAAGGAGCGCTGTTATTTCAGTCCGGCGGCGACCTGCCTGAAGTGTAGTTCTGCCCGCAGCCAGGAGGGGGCAGCACGGCGCCAATGTGATCACTATGCATTTTTTCCCCACCATTCATTCATTCATTTTATCAGCTGCACCCTATAAACTACCTGCAAGCACAGATAATATAAAACAGGCTGCGACCCTTCAAGTACTATACTATTCTACACTTAAGAAATGTCACATAAGCATGTACAGCAAATGACATTTGCACAAAGAACAAACGTTTTATAAATTAGAAAAACATGGATGTAGTGCGCCCTCTAGTGGTTGGATATTTAAAATATATTTTATTGGAGCGTACCACTTGTGCTATGATCAGGGGGATCGATAAATGCACTTAGTGTCACTTTAAATGTATATTAACTATATATACGACATTTAATGTCCCACTTATAAAATACCTTTGGTTAAATTGCTATAACTACAGAATATCTAACTATATTTACGGTTTTCTGACAACTAGCCGCAGTTGGGTGACCCATGACGACATTTAAAATGGTACGGACTAGCTCGTCCTATTTCCTTCGTTTCTTCCAAGCTAGTAGCAGCCATGAGGTAAGCAGGACATTTGACATTGAAATACGTGTATTTATTCTATGTAAACATTTAATAGGGTGGTTGGCTGTGTTATTTAAGACCAGTTGATAGACTTCAATGACGTTCGACATGAGTAAAGTCTCTTATTTCTACCAGAATACACGTAGCGTTAGCATGGGGCCTACATTGGTGAGCTAAGTTAGCCGCATAACTACTAAGTTACTGAATCACCACAGAGCCTTAGCAGCTAATCTGCACGCAACAGTGCAAGTATTTAGCGTCTATAAATGCTATTAGAACTATCCGATCAATGGAGTCGGTGAAATTAAGTAAGCGAGCCATTATACAACACATTTTAGGATAGGTGCTCTTTTCCTCTCGGTGGCGTGCACGCGAGTAGCTGGCAGCTGATCAATTGGTGGACTTTTTTTTTTTTATTAAACCAGTTTGGACCTGTTTGTTCGGTCAAGTCACTGTTCAATGTGTTCTTAGTAAAAAAGAACCGTCTCTATTATAAAATGAGATGAGTATAGACTGTTGTGGTCAGATGACGCTTTATTATAAGCACAGTGACACAGGTGCCTAACAGTACTTATTAAATGCCACCTGGTAGTGTTTGGTCACTAAACAACATTTTTACGGTAGACTTACTTTATACCTTGATTTGGGAATTATGAGAATACTTGTGTTTTGTGTGTATCTTGTTTGATTCTTTTCTTTTTTTGTATGTGCTTCTATTTGTAATCCAGGTTTAGAAAAGTTCACTTTTACTAGCAGTAACAGGGTTAATAAAGTATTGAGCTGTTAAATGTAATATACCTAAGGTGGCCTATTATTTCTCGATTGATAATTTCAGTCAATACAAGATAATATAGACATCAATGCTAAGAGTTGTTTTAGAGTTTAAATTCCTAGATAATCCTAAAGGCCCCTTAGCGCTGTGTGTCTCTGGTATCCTGCAAAACTAATATGCCAACATCCTCCAGGCTCCAGAAGCGCTTGGCGTCCAGCGTTTTGCGCTGTGGCAAGAAGAAGGTGTGGTTGGACCCAAATGAGACCAATGAGATTGCCAACGCCAATTCTCGTGAGTGATTTACTTTGCATTAGAGAGCTCTCTCTCTCCTCTCTGTAGATTTGTGTGGTGTGAGCTTCTTATGCCAGCATCTTTATTGCATTGTATTTGTACTACAGGCCAGCAGATCCGAAAACTGGTGAAGGATGGACTGATCATCAGAAAGCCTGTGACGGTTCATTCCCGTGCTCGCTGCCGCAAGAACACGTTGGCACGCCGCAAGGGGCGTCACATGGGTTATGGTGGGTAACGTCCATCTCCTTTTCCTCATTTTATTAACGTGCATCACTTTAATTTCCCAAGTTTATTTTGAGGAAAAAGCATGACATTGCAATCTGTGTGGAATCCTGCAAATGCCAGTTGTTTGGTTTTGATATGAAGATGATTTGACACACTGCCATTTTATAGATTTGATGATAACGTATAATTAATTCCCTCCTGCCCAGGTAAGAGAAAGGGTACAGCCAATGCTCGTATGCCAGAGAAGCTTTCCTGGATGCGCCGCATGAGAATCCTGCGTCGTCTTCTCCGTCGCTACAGGGAGTCCAAGAAAATTGACAGGCACATGTAAGTGTGAATCTCAGCGCTCATTGCTGGTGAATATGCCAGTGTAGTTTGAACTCCTACTCCAGGAAGAGGCATCTTGCTTTGAGACGCTCCTGAGGCATTTTATTTATGTGTCCTTCAGGTACCACAGTCTCTATCTGAGGGCCAAGGGTAACGTCTTCAAGAACAAACGCATCCTGATGGAGCACATCCACAAGCTGAAGGCAGATAAGGCTCGCAAGAAGCTGTTATGGTAAGTTGCTCTTTTTTTTTTTTTTTGTTTTGTTTTTTCTTCCCCTAGAAGTGTCTATGTACAATGACACTTTTCCATTAGCTCACGGTGTTACTGTCAACTAAATTCTCTTCTGTCTCCTTCGTTTACCCTCCAGTGACCAGGCTGAGGCTCGTCGTTCAAAGACAAAGGAGGCCCGCAAGCGCAGAGAAGAGCGTCTCTTGGCCAAAAAAGAAGAGATGATCAGGAACTTCGCCAAGGAGGAGGAAACTGCAAAGAAGTGAATTTAGATTGAAAGTTTTTCTTGTCTGATTCTACTTTTCTTGCTAATAAATTTGGATAAAAGTCATTGTCAGTTTGGTTATTGTCTGTCGGTTTTGGTGTTAAAAATGATTTCATGTTGGGAGACACAAAGTAAAGTTCAGGAGCTAGTGATCACTTCAAAGCAGTAATTGTTGTAAGATATCTTATTGTAAAACTTTTTTTTTTCCAGAATGACATGTATACATGTGTAGTCTGGTCATTGTGTTCATATGGCTTTAGTTAAGAAAAGACTACTCTGCATTTTTGTGTTGGTGTTCTCAACAGTCCAGCAAGTGGCAGCAGAGCACCAGTATCAAGTTGTTCTCTACATCAGACATCTTCATTCATTTCAATCATCCAGATGTTTAAAACACTAAAATATAGCTGCTGATTAAATGGTGGCTCAAACATCTATTTTGTTACTCATCCCAGAGGCTTAATCGGTTAAATCAACAATATTCAATCATATTTTAGCTCAATTACAGCAGACTGCTGAAAGACTCAAACGGGCAGTTTCCATATAGCACAAGTCATTTTATAGCAATACTGGCACAGAAAAAGCTCCCTAAATATATATTCAAAAATCTAACTTCAATAAGCAAACATCTAGAATAATTAAATGATACTTTAGATACTTCTAAATAAAATAACTAAATACGAACATCAAATTAATAGCTCCTGCATAATTGATTGAACAAAGTGCTGCAGCATTGTTTATGCATGATGTGTTACACAAGTATATCAAACAGGAATTGTCCAAATGCTGGTTTTTTCTTTTTTAAATTCCTCGACACATTCTAGGCTGTCCTCTGTGTGTTTGGTTGCCAGTCTTAATGTGTCGGTGATCATTTCGTCCATGACTTATCAATTTACAATTAACTGTGGGCAATCATTTTCAGTCACTTCAAATTCAGCTCCTTTTGATTGCAGTTGACATCGGTGCAAAACTTCAGAGAGTGAAGAACACGACAGACTTTTGACTTTTCAGTGTGGACAATTGGATACCGCTGATTGTTCAAATACCCAAACAATGATAAACTACTTGAAGTTTTATGAATAAATTATGCAGGAATTAATTATTTTCTGTGCTTCACCTTTCCTGAAGGCAAGTCACAAACTGTATCACACCTTCGCTTACAACCACTGACGGCCACATTAGACCTCAGCTGCAGACGTTCCAGTCAAGTCATTTCTACTTCCTGCTCAGGCCTTGATGGATTCCTTCTTGCTTGCTCCCTTGAGGAGCGACTGAAGTGTTTGCAGACGCAGCAGTCGCTAACCAGGACAGACGGGCAGCTGCGTCTGTCTATGTTTCTAAGAAAGACCTCCGGGATGCTCCTCAGGTGGATTCAAAGCAGATGTTATTCAGCAGGATCTTATGTGTGTGGCACCGGTGTTTGACTTTGAATTCATTTTTGCTATGGATGGAAGGATATACTATAGTCGGGAATCTAAAAATGAATAATTCACAACTTTTTAGGCTTTTGGACTAAGAAGTCAAGGGTTGAACCTCTTACATTTTCTCCCACAACTTGCCCCGGAGAGTTCACTTCCTGCTCACTGGCAGATGTTTAACTTGTTTTAAATCTGGTTTGTAGTATCGTCTGCTCTTATCATGCACCATCACGCATAAACAATGAGACACCCAAGCTTTTAGAGGCTGCAGTGAAAACACCCTCATGTTTAAAAAAGGCCTTGAGGAGCTGGAATGAAGGCGTACACAGCATAATGCATCTGCTTACCTTGGTATTCTGATTTCATTTTGATACGTCATAGTTTAACCCTAAAATGCAACCCTAACCATACGTTTACTAAAATGTTAGCTGTTACTAAAATGCTCAGACATACTCGTACAGACGTAAATGTGAGATCTCCAGAAAGAAGCCACAGGGGTTGCTGACGGAGGAAGCAGGCTTTGTGCAGCGAGGCCATTTTGTAGCTCAGTTAATGCATTTCTTCATTACCAGGAGGCACTCCTACTTCCTGAAGCGTGAGCCTTAATGAGATTAGATAAGGAGAGGAGTACGAGATCAAATGAAGCGGCGCTCTTTATTACAGTTGGCCTCCAACCCGGGCAAAACAAATGGAGAACACTAAAGAGTTCAGGAGATCTTCAAAAACATTTGAGATTAGAAGATTCAAGTAATTAAAGAAGGTTCTTTTTTTAAATATAAAAACAGTTAAATATGTCAAATCTTTACCCTGCGCTTGGCAGTTTGCATTGAGCTTTATCTATATGGTGGTATAATGAACTGTAGGTTTCAAGAGACCTTTACGGAGGGTCCTTGAGGATGGGTTGATAAATGTCAACTTTAATGTGCATGGGATTCAGCTGTAACCCTAACCTGACACAGTCACCTGCCTATAAAACGACATTACCCTCATACCTTTCGCCTATTTATTTTTTTCTCTCTCCTCGCGTCTACTTCCTAATTGCTTGGTTTATATCTGGGGAAATATATCATAACTCATGGGAAGGAGTCACAATGTTCTCTGGTGTTCCCTTTTCAAGGGATTAATAGTGTGCAGTGATACAGATCACAGATCCATCAGACAGACAGCGCTGTGAGATCCTAGGTCCAGATATGTGCGCCAGCGTCTTAAAACCAGGTCTCGTGCTTTTACGCTCATCACCCAGACAACTAAAAGACAAGTGAAATCAAGGAAATGGCATATCATGTGTGTGCCGGCACAAACAAGGGCATTGGTAATGATCTTGTATCAGATCAGTGTTTCAAAAGTGGCAGCTTTCTGGTCACAAGACATCTCACTCAACCTCATTGTCATTGCTTTTTTGTTCTCTTGTACCGTTTAAACTGAAAATAAGACACTCAGAACGACATGGCACGGCTCTGCTGTGCAGGCCTCCGCCTTCTGTCTCTGCCGAGGTGTCTCATTTAACATTTTCATTTCACTCCTGGGAGACTGTTAAAGTGGTACAAATATAGTTGTCAGTTATGAATTGGAAATGTGCTGCCACAGCGTACGGTGAGAGCAAACAGAGCTTCGCCCAGCAAATTGAATCAATACAGCGCAGTGGCAGATACAGCAGTGAGCCTAAACGAAATGCTCCATTTAATATTAAACGAGTCAACTATGATTACAAATCAGTTTCCTGCTGCACGATGAGACGATGAATCATTTTCTCACTCTTTGCAAGAAGTGTGTGAAATGTAATTAATATCGTCAATGTTTTGGTTGAAAAACGAAGGAATTAAAACGTTTACTTTGATTTTTCTTCTCGAGCAATGAGCAACACCCGAGAGCATCCCTCTTCACAGAACGGAAAAATCAACCACATTCATACACACACTATAATAAAACAACAATCCGATGCAGTTAGACACATGAGCAGATGGAAAGGAAAAGCTCAGAGCAAGGTCAAGGGTAACAAATGAATAATTGTCAAGAACTTTGTTTTGTACGGGATGTTCTGAACATTTCGAAAGATCAAAAGGTAATTTCTGTATTTCACACCGTCTTCATCGTTCCGCTGTTTTCCTTTCTGTCCTCTACGCTCTCTAAAAGAAGCTTGCACTTATCTTTGTAAAAAAGATACCAAGCATGGCGAGACCTATTACCAACTATTTCCCCGTCTTGCTGATTCGTCAGCGTGCTGAATATCGTTTGCATTTTTCATCTTTTCTATCTGTCGTCACAGAGTCGTTGACTCAGGCAGCGAGTAGGAAAAAGTAGCTTCAGCTGATAGCAAGCAAAGCATCTTTAGCAAAACAGAACAGTTATCCTCTAATCCCTGCACCTTGAAGGCACAAAAAAAAAACCAAAGTCTGTGACACACTTGAAATTGAATAGATTAGTTTAGCCTGCCCTCTTCATACTTTAAAGGGTCCTTTGTAAGTTATGACTCAATTGAGGGCTGGACTGAATTGAGCCAATAGTATATGGAAAACAATAGCCTGCTTGAATGTGAAGTGTGTCTGCGTATATATATATTTATATATGGGCAGAGAGCTTAGGCGGAGTAGCCGAAAATGAATATCTTCAGATGCACAAATGTACCGTGTGAGCCGCGGGGAGAGTGCAAAGTAAACCTGTTCAGTGGATTTCAAGTCCTTTTCTCAGCGACTTAATGGATTTTGAAGTTTGCTTTCAAGATTTGAGAGCGTTGCTGGATCGGGAAAACATTTCAGGGGCAGGGAGGGCCGAGGGTGGGGAGGCGAGGCGTTAAAGAGGACCTGTGGCAGCACACTCTTCGATCATGTTCGCCTGAGAGGAAATGCATAGAAAGAAATCTGAGAGCAAAGACCTTCTGTTTAGTCTTAAGATCTCCTATGCTCTGCGTTTGTAGGTCAACATATACATAAGATGTTTTCACAATCATGATTACGTTGGCTTTATGCTATATCGTTCTCAGAGGGTAGTAAAGTGTCGTGTGCCAGATGGAGTAAATCTGTAACTACAAAGCAGGAAGTAACTAGCAAAGCGGGACACTCAGTGTCAAAAAGAGTGTTTACCTAATAATTAGGGAGATATAAACTGTCTTTAGACAGCATTACTAATGCAAAGAAGCAGCTTAGTGTGGAGATAAATCACCTGAGGTCTTGCAGTCATTAACAAGCATTAACACTAAAGCAAACCAACTTTTGATCCTTCTTGATCTGAATAAAAGCCGGCTGGGAAACATATACAGCCCAAATCAGCAACAGTCCTCTTCAGCCATAAGAGCCACGTCCTCGTGTCCCTCGATCCTAATGATGCTTGACCATCCTCAATTTTCATTTTGAGGCCGACAACAACATCACAGTGGTCAGTACTGATGAAGGGGTGTGTTGAGTGAAATGCTGCAGAGCAAAGCACGGAGAGCAGGTGTGGAGGTGGGCTGGATCGGCAAGAGTGGAACTTAGTGTTTACGCTTTCATACGGTGTCATGGGCTTAATTCAGAGCAACAGCTGTGATAACCCATGAAACAGACATCTGGCTTACAGGGCAACTTCCTGTGTAGACATTCACCTCAGTTCATCAGGATAAGGGGACAGTTACTGTTGGATACGAATGCACTGGACTTGACTTGACTTGACTGATATTAGCACAGAAGGAGAAGCAGTGCAGGTTCTATTACATTATCAAAATAGATATTGTGCAATAGTAAGGCAAATCAGAATCAGAATCAGCTTTATTGGCCATGTATGCGTACGCATACATGGAATTTGTCTCCGGTTTCCACTCCGCTCTCAATCTACATACCCTATATTACAATAAACAAGAAAAAAATACATCAATGTAGTGCAGTCCCATACTCGCTGCATCATCCACCGACCTGTTTACCGACTGCAGGGGGTCCAGCAGGGGCCCCGTGATGTCCTTCAGATGGGTCAGCACCAGTTCCTCAAAGGATTTCATGACCACAGACGTCAGGGCGACGGGCCTGTAGTCATTTAATCCTGTGACGGAGGATTTCTATGGGATCAACGCATTAAAGAAGTAAATGACCTCACGGGAAGCACACGTCATGTCTGAGGCCAAAGAAGGTAAGGAAGGAAGTATATGGCCTCTCATTAAGTGGAAGTGATTGCATCTGAGGGAGCGTTAGCTTTATCCTTCCTGCCTCAGGTGTGGCCATGTCCACCGGAGGGGAAAACACTCGAGTGGTGCTCAACAAAAAGCCGGTGGGATTTATGATCCTGACACGTTTTGTTCAGCATGTTCACCACATGAGCCCGAGAGGGTCACTTCAAGGTTGGAGGCTGTAATTTGTGGGATAAATACTGTTAGCTTCTGTTGTACTTGTGTGAGTAAAAGAGGCGCTTGATGTTGTGATTGCTGCTCAGGAGCAATCAAACCAAAATAACATTGATCCAAGCACTGGTGGAGAACCACTTGAAAGATGACCTTGTAGGATGACAAAGCAGCAATTCCATCAATCACTTGATTTAAAGGGTCATCTTTAAAATTTGTTTGATTTCTGGGACTGGATACCGGCTGTGAAAAACATCAAAAACACCCTCAGATTTCTCTAATAATTACAGTAATGCTGGATCTAGTGCAGGAACCGTCTGATTGTGTTTGCTAAGGAGTTAATTCGGCAGCAACACACAAACACATTTTTAAAAGAGATATGCAATTACAAATTACAATTCATGGGCGAAATAGAATAAGAATTTTACAAAAGTACTTTGTTTCTTCAAAACATTTTTTCTGAAAGTGTCAAATATTTCTTTCTGATGTACTCATTAATGTACATATGCATACTTTTACCCAGTTATTACCTTAAGGTTGTTTCATCCTGCAGAGCTCTTCAGTGTATTCTACAATGCCCCTCTTTTCATCAATGTTTTATCTATAAGACAATGCTTTTAAGAAGGAAAGATGATTTTGGAAACTGTTCAGGGGACAGTGGTTTGAAGCTCATCCATCGTCATCAATAATACTCTCTTGATCTCTTTTTACTGTGTGTGAGAATAAACAGTAAATCGCCCAGGGCCTCCCCTAAAATACTCTATCTATAGAAGCAACGAAGCATATGCGATTCCTCAAATCTGAAATTCCCAGTGTAGCATGCTTGCAGCGTTCATGTTTCAATCCCGGGGCCTATTTTCTCCTCTAAGATCAACTCGGAGGATATACTGTATACGCTGACTTTTCACCATTCAGACTCGAAAGCCATGGAACTCGGCGAACCATCTTCTACCTCTGGACTCTGCTGCATGGCGCTCATTCCTGTCACCGACGGCGTGTTTGTGCAAGCAGCATACTGAGGAGGTAAGCCTCAGAGGCAGGAGATGAGACCATGCATTAAACATGCCATCTCCGTGTACCTTCTTCATTTTTTTTAATGGTCCAGTTGACTGGCAGGGTGGAAGAATGTAAACACGACTGGAACCTGAGGATGGTGACAACATGAGACGGGCAGGAGGGAAAATAATCAAAGGCTGATAGCCTGAGTCACCCAAGTCGTCTGATTTAAGAAATGATAATATTTCCTCTGGTTTGGAAATTGACTTGCAACCATCAGTCGAATCCATTGACTTGTTTTTCTTTCCCATTTATTTTGGCAGGTAGGCTACAAACACAGGTATAGGCAGGTGTCAAAGCAAAAACACAAGACAACAAAGCAGCAATGCAGCTTCGATGAAATGGAGGGGAACAGGAATAGGCCGTTTATACACTGGAGGGCTGATGAGGAAAGGTGGAAACAGGTGAGCAGGTGTGCAGGGAAGGTTATGACTGTAGGGCAAGTCTGAGGGCATCTAGGGAGAGACAGTGAGGCAGAATCTGACTGGTTGGTTTCAGTCTCACGGCTCAGCTATGTTCAGCAAAGCTCTAAAAACAAAGCGTACCCACTCAGACCAAATGGCAGACAGATAAAGTTTATGACTAGCTGGTGAAAAAAGAGGAAAAATGAGTGTACGTTGGATTTACCGTCTTCTACCCTTGTCGATTTGTGTGTAATATCCTCTCACATACACTGAATTAAACAGACAGTAAGAGGAAGTGAGGGATTATTTTTTATTTGTGTGTGTTTGATGCTGGGGTCTGTAAGGTGGGTTTTTTCTTCTACACGTCTGCCAAGCAGCAGAAAGCTTTATTTCTCTCAGACAGTGCTTTGCTGATCCTTCTGCCTGCCTATATAATCAAGTGCTATTTTTGGCACGGATTTTGCATTTGAATTTGCATTGTTGCTATATTCCTGCTCCTCGTCGACGCCCTTGTGCTGCAATCATCACCCCTATACTGCGAGTCTGTGATGCAGCTGAAGCCCAGCTAACAGTGCAAATAACTGGGTATAGACAGGAGATGACAGTGCAACAACTCAGACATTTAATGAGCCATTTTACTCCGGACCAGTCTCTTTGATACTCGCAAGAGTGAAAATGATTTGCTGAGGGAGAGACAGACACTCAGCCTCATTCTCTGCTTATTACTGCTGTTAAGAGAAAGAAGGATTTCAACCTCCTCTGCTCATAGTTATGAAACAGAGAGAGACAAAAAGAGAGCTCAGTGGTACAGTAAGTGGAGAGCACCATGCCATCTTGAGCACCAAAGTCAGCAATTTTATGAAACTTAAGAGAAGATGTTCTGCCAGTTGCACACATGTCTCCCTCTCTCTCTCTCTCTTCCTCTCTCTCTCTCTCTCTACAGAGATGAAAATCACATTTGATCCAATTTGATAACAGAACTGGGTCATGATTTGAGAAATGTTCCTCACACCACAGCAGGGACACACACACACACACTCTTTGCCAGCTTAGTCTATGGCCTGCCAGCAGCTTCTCCGTTGCCAATTCATTTTATTGGGAGTTAATCACATTATTTATGGTCATTAAGAACAAGGAGTCCTCTCAGGCTCTGCACTGTCATGTCACATGAAAGATCTCAGTGTATTTCTGTGGCCATGAAGGGAGACGTTTTCTGTTGGGATTCAAATTATGAATCTAGGTGGGAAATAACACATTGAGTATGAGGTGAAAGTGCAGCCGTTCAGCTGTAAATGTGCTTTTTTTGTGTATAACAGGAAATAAAAAGGACCATTTAAATGTTTTTTCTTTGTCGTGTTTTAGTCATGCTAGCAGCTCTATGGCTGCCAATGTCAGTCCACCTCTTTGGGCTGAAATATCTCAACAGCTATTGAATGGATTGCCATGAAATTTGGCAGAGACACAGATTACCACATCAGGTCAAAATGTTTCCCATAGGACCAAATTCATACGTACTTATGATACTCATATCATTATAGCAAATGCTAGCATGCCAAACTAAAATTGTGAACATGGTAAACAACACCTGCTGCAGGAAAAGAGTGGCCTTCACTGCGAGGTCACGGTTTAGGTTCATGTCTTCAACAAACTGATTAAACACAGTGAAATATGAGGCCCAATCCTGCTGCAATGTATCACATCAACTCATGAAGAAGTGTGCTCGACAGCATTAGTAATTCATGCCCGGGGCAAAGTCTGATTAGTGTCAATCAAGGCCAGTGCCTGGACAGGACATAGTTGACATAGTGATTTTGGATATATCTGTTTCACTCCATACATCAGAAAATACTGTCAACAGCCATACATAAAATGAATGAACGCCTCAATAAAACAATCTTCAGAATATAGATGGGAATGATACCAGAAAATTTGGTGGAAGTGTTACTGAATTTGAGATTTTTGGCTCAGAGAATAAGCAAAAAAAAAAATGTAATGTATAAAATGTAAATGAGGCATTATCTAATGTTGTGGTCAATTCAAAATATAAAAACCACAGACGCGAAGAGAAAATGTGTAGTCAAATCTTTCCTGTAGTCTGAATGAAGACATGTTATGGACGAAAGAGGTAAAAAATAAAAAGAGCACACAATCTGAGAGTTTGTCTGACTTTATTGAGAGATGTGAGGATCAAGGGGCTGCTAGCCATGCAAAGAACTAGCCTGGTAGTGTGCAGTAAGATGAGACAGGGAATTCACCTGGGTAATACTGATCCTGAGCCAATCTTGGTTCTAGCCAGTGAAGGTAATGTTTCGGATCAGCACGGTGCCGACTGATCCAAGATGGACACTTTGTAAAAGCTGGAGTCCAAATTCAAATTGTTGCAAAAGCACAGGTATATACAGACACACGTTTGTGGCTACGCAAGAAATAAGCGGAGTACAAAATAAAGTGAGTGACTAGAACTGTTGTGCATAGTATTTGATAAGATTTGTGCTGACAGGGCAGAATGATAATTGAGCAAAGGGATGCATACATTGGTAAGTGGGACAATAAATAATGATCTCCTGTAATTTATAACTGAGATTAATGCCCTTAGTTGGCTCATGGATAGCTGCAAACCTCTTGGTCAGAGGGCTATTCAGAGCATATATATATATTATATATATAGTATTTTCATAAGGCTATTTACAAATACTGTCATATCTGTATTTACAGTTATTGCTGCAACAAAGGCAGTTTGTCACTGCCTTATGGTTTACAATGAGCAATAAATCACATGGTGTGTGGTGATTTTGTCTTTTGGACCTTAAATAACAGAAACAATAACAGTCCTTCAGAGTTACTTCAAAGTAATCGCATGTGCTGGGAGAAACATTAGCCAGCCAGCAAGAATTCAGCACATTTTAGACAGCTGAAGATGTAAACATGACATTCCGAGAGAGACTCTACCTTTGAAAAGCCGTCACCACTTCTTTTGACAATTAACACCGAGTTTGGTTTATTTTATCCATCAGCCTGAATGCATTTCATTGCTCTGCGAGGAAAGCATCAGAAAGTTGAGATATCACACCATCCTCAAGTTGTCGTACCAAAAATAATGTGACGGCTAATATAACAGGACTTTAGATACAGATAAACAACGCAGACATTGTAATGACAGGAAGCAGATTCTAGTGGTTGATTTTAGAGTTACATGGGACAGAGTGAGCTACAAACATCGGTGTGTAGCTAAACTGCCATTGAAGGGCGTACTGAGAAAAGAAAAGCTCCCAGAGGTGCACGCAACGCATTCGTCACATCGGAGCTGTGAAAAGCACAAATGTACAGTAATGTAATCACTGGAGAGCAGTTTGAAATATAGAAAATCCCAGTGTGTGTGTGTGTGTGTTATGATTTTCCTCGGATCAAGATGCAGCATAGGAGACTGTCTTTTAGATCTTTACATACACACAATGCAATACCTGAATCATTTTCTATTCGGAGCAGGAGTGACTCATATGCAAATCATAAACCCATATGACGATGGCAGACATGTGCACGATGTGAGCTGCAGTCTGCTCACACAAAAATGGATCATCATAACATATACCCTCGGTTGAATCTACTGAACCAAATCTCTTAAAGTTTATGAAACAAGCTACAATCTTTCACAATCTCGTACGTCTTGTTTTCTCTACACAAACAGTGAAATGAAGACAGTTCGCTCACAAGGCTGGGACACGCCTTGACATCAAAGTAAGGTAGTCCTCTCCTCTTTATCGCAGAGGGACGAACAGTGGATATGGCTTGCGAGGTAGCCAGACATCCCGCACACAATCCTCTTCAACACGATGCTACATTTCTGTTGTGAGTGTGATTAAAACCACACAAAGTAAAGTTGTGCTACAAGAGAAGTAGCTCTGAAGGAGCCGCCCCCTCCTTTAAGTCCCAAATGCTTCTGCAATAAAAAGCTAATTTGTGGCTCGTCGTCCACTCAAGCTGCAGAGTCACTGACACGTTTTGGAGGGGTGGGGGTGCGTGTTTGGCGGTCAGGTGAGGTGTCGGGCAAACACTCCTGAGTATACCTCCGTCATAGGAAACCTTTTTTTTTTTTTTTCGAACTGAGGGTCAAGGAGAAATGCGCTGCCATCATATTTCTAGCAGATTCTTCACAGGGACCAAGCCTCTCTTCTTCCCGCTGCTCAGCCGGAGGAAACCGTCAATCTCTTCGTTCTTCCCCACACAGATCTACAGAGGGAGAGTGGGGGAGGGAGGGAGGGGGGGGGGGGGGGGGCATGGAGCAGGAGGAGGAGCAAGTGACATTCAGTAATGTGAGAGAGTTTGTGGACTGAGGCGAAAAGTGAGCTGCATTGGAAGCCATAACATGCTGTCCTCTGTAATCTCAGCAGTTTTCTGCATGAATTTGCATAAATAATACAAAAAATGCATCCAATGTGTGTGTGTGTGTGTGTGTGTGTGTGTGTGTGTGTGTGAGAGAGGAAAATTGTGTGCTCACCTGGGCCTCTTTCACAGTCATCTGGCCTTTGTCTCGGTTGCCGTGGAAACCGTCTGTGACCTTCCACACACGCTCACCGGGGCGGACCCGCTGCACAAAGTTGGCCGGGAACAATCCCACCTTGTCTCTGCTCTTCCCCTGGTAAACACGCCCAAACACGGACACGGTTATAAATAGATATTTTCTGTTTCAGCTAAAATGGGGGAAAAAAAGGTTCTTAATTGCTTGCGCGACAGAAATGCATGACGCTGACTATGGTCTTGTAAAAAGGCCACAATTTGCCACCTCGTTGACAAACGGGAACGACCGTATTTCAATCGTCTGCCTGTTTACGTCTCAAACAGCAAACCCAACACAGGCAGCATCTACTCTTTGCGTCTTTGGATGAGCATATACGCAATTGGATTATTTTTTCCCCCCTTTCTGTTTACTTGGCCGGTTGCCAAAATATGCGTCGCATTTTTATCACAGTAACACAGAATTTTAAAAAACCCCATCACAATTAGCTGACAACCAGAAATAAAAAGATAGTTTTTGTTCTCTAATTAGTCACGTCAGTACTCCACCAAAAAGCATCTGTATGTGCGGAGCCCTAATCCCCGTCTATTCTCTTCAGGCACTCAGGCGTGCAAAGCCTCCGGTTGCCAAGTTAGCTGCTTTGCTCATGTCCTGATGTCGGTTCCTCCACATCTAGCAGAGGCATGTTTACATTGATAATGGCAGGAGTGGGATTAAGTGTAATTTAATGGGTTTGCATGGGTGGAAATTACTCTCAATACTATAATAATAAAGTTAATTCATCCAAGTTTACTTTAAAGATCTGCTATTTTTACATTTATTTGGAGGAGATCCCAGCTGATATTGGGCGAAGGCCGGGTACACCCTGGACAGGTCGCCAGGCTTTTTACACCAGTAATATAATCGATAGAAATATGGTTACACTGCTTGTCATTTATTTATTTACTAAAGTGGATGTCCTTGTATTTTCCCCTGGTGACAGAGCTGTCCGTCCTCCGGTAGGCGAAGGTAAGAATCTTCAGATGCCTCATTAAAAACTGACCGCAATCGGTCTTCTTCCTCTTTTCCTCTTCACGATAAGCAGCGCTGCCAACACCCACACCTGCCATCCTTCCAGCACATCCACCATCTCTCCAGTCTTACTGTCTCTGAACAACTCGGCTTTGAATGACAGAACTTACACCGACTGTACCACCGTCTAACTGAAGTCCACGCGCGTGTGTTACTGTCGTATCTATTCAAAGGTAACGCAGATTTGTTGTGAGAATATTTTATTCACTACAGCGGATTTGAATAGAAATGTTTTTGTTCTCACCTTCCACCAGTCCTCGTTGGAGTCATCTGTGACTTGAACTCTGTCGCCAGGCCTGGAGGGAAAACACCGTCAAACAAAAGGGCTTGTAGCCAAGACCTGTATAGAATCTTTTAAGCATTCATCACCACGTTGGTGGAAAACATGCTTTCTTGCCGAGTTGGTGTTGGTATGCTAAATAAGAAGCTACAGCCAGCAAACATCAGTTTAGCATAGCGACTGGAGGCAATTTACAGTCTTTGATGCTAAGCTAAACTAAGCGGCTGCTGCCTCTAGCTTTCTGAGTGAACAGGCGTGAGAGTGTCAATCTTCTAAACCTCAGCATAAAAGCTACAACAGAAACATGTTAGTCACATGACAATACATGTCAGGTAACGTACAGTGAGCAACCCTGAGGAGCGTTTTGACAGTTTTACATCATGTTTTGAATTTGAGTCTCATATATAAATTAGAAGATTAGGCTACTCTAGTCAGGTAGGACTCAACACTGATACGTCAAACTCATTTTTCATGTGTTATGCATAGTACTGTAAATGTCATCATGACCGTGCACGTGGCAAAACACCTCGTGCACGGTCCTCTTGCACAGACGCATCCTCCAGATTAGTGGTGGGTGTCATGCCACACTCAGCAGTTTCCTGCACCTACTAACATACAAAGACTCTTTTTTTTTTTTCTTTCATGTCACACACTCAACGCAGTGGTTTGTCCTTCCCGGGCTCCCGGCACACTCCCCCCCCCTCCTCCTCCCAATACAAAGCCTGCAACCCCCCTACAATACTCCCGCTGAGGCGGCAGATGGTGTGTGAATGTCAGTAAATGCTGGCCAGGTACACCCTGCCTCCTTTTTCATCTGATGTCTCTCATGTACACAATCAGTACAGTATGCAAAGAAATTGGACTGACTGTAGTTCCAAGTCATTCTTCTCCTGAGGCAGAAACTTGTAGAGAGCCACGTATGTGTGGATGGAGTGGACCTCTACTTTCTTAGGAGTCTGATGAAAAGAGGGAGTATCAAAGGACACACACACACACACACACACACACACACACACACACACACAGAGAGAGAAGATTGTTATCTGCATGCTTTCTTATGTGGAAGTCTGAAACTGAGTGAAAAGGATGAAGAGTTTGAAGGGGGTTGACAGAGTGCATGCTAAAAGAGGCTGAAAGAAGAGAAGAGTGCTGACTACACACCTTCAGGCTGACCCTGTCTTCTGAATCAGCCTTCTCACTTTCAGGAGGGGTGAGCACTGGAGAGACGGAGAGGGAAAAGGAAAAGGGGAAGGAAAGACAATATGCGTGAAAGGAAGAAGGATTGTAAAAAGAGGGAAAGAGGGAAAGAGTGCAAGTGCAAAAGAAAGAAAGAGGGAGGGAGGGATACACAGAGAGGTCTTGTTCTCTTTGCGGCAAACAGAACGAAGGCAGAAGTCAAGGTCATTTACTGAAACGTGGCAGCAGTACAAACGGAGATTATTCCTTCTCCTGGGACTAAAGACTGAGGTTACACACACACACACACACACACACTATGTCATTCTGACATCTAGCCACAAACACATTGTGGAATCTCAACAGTTGTACTTCATGTACTTCACAAATAAAATGTACACTTCCAAAAGGTTTTGTGTAGATTTACAGATACTCAGTTTCTTCTCAGCACAGAAATAATAACAAAAAATCCTTTGAAGGAAACATTTAGCAAGATTTATTGAAGATCTATTGATGACGAAGCATCCGTTTACAGGACTATTGCAGACGCGATGACATTTTAAAGGAATAGTTCGAAATTTTGGGAATTGTTTTTTTGACGAGAGGTAAATAAGAAGATCACCACCACTGCCATATCGCTACGGTAAACAAGTAGCTGAAGCCCGCAGGGGGTTAGCTTAGCTTAGCACATTACCTGGAAACAGGAGAAAACAGCCAGCCTGGCTCTGTGCTAAGGTAACAAAATCAACCTCTAAAGTTCACCAACTAACACATTATATCTCATTTGTTTAATTGTTTTTGTACGATATACAAATGAGATACAATGGGTTAATTACAGTGAGGCTAGCTGTCTTTGTGTTAAGCTAAGCTAACCAGCTGCTACCAGTAGCTTTATAGCTAAAGTGGACATGACAGTGGTATCAATCTTCTCAAAAAAAAGGGCAAAAAAGCTTATTTCGCAAAATTTCAAACTGTTCCTTTCAGGTCTTTCTAGTGTTTATCTTAAAAGCTGCAAAACAGTCAATTATCAGATAGAAAATTCAAAGGAAAATGATTTACTTACTTCCTGGGATGTGATCCTCTTCAGCTATTGGCTGGTTTTCTAGTTTGTCTTGCAGTTTTTCCTCCTGTCATGAAGAAAGAGTTGCAGCCAGCAAAGTCAGCAATATTCTTGGTATGATTAATGTCAACATGAATTTATATGGACTGGGGTTTTGTGTGTGTTTTTATACCTCGTGACAGGGCGACTCTGAGATACTGCTGAAGCTGGAGCGACTCAACTGAGCCAGCGACGTCCCATAGCGCAGTGCCTCATACACAGGGTCCACAATGCCATTATCCGCCTCTACACACAGACACAGAGCAACACATGTCGTTTTATAGCGGACACTATACTGACACACACACACACACACATACAACCCTATGCACACACAGAGGCCACCTAGGATCGAAGGCCACAGATGCGGTGTTTAGTCATCCTGAGATTTTAGTTATTTGTCTTGTGAGGAATCAGACAGCCGGCGTTTCCATCACTCACCTTGGGCAGCAGGAGCCTCTCTGACCACTTCCAGCATATCATTGGTTAACAGAGGAGAGCTGAAGTTTCTCTTGAAAGCTCCTGTCTGACAAGCCGGAAGAGAGAGGAGAGAGGAGAGAGGAGAGAGGAGAGAGGAGAGAGGAGAGAGAGAGAGAGAGAGAGAGGACAGTGGAAGGAGAAACGTTACTAGAAAAAAAGACAGAGGACGGATGTAATATTCAGCTGTGAGACAAACCCGTGTGAGAGGCGGGCCTACAGTATGTGGGATGAAGATGTGCAAGTATCAACTGAAATCACCTCTGAATGCTGATGTATTTTATATCTGACAGTTTTCCACAGTTTTTTGAATCTGTAAACCATCACAAACCTAAATAAAAAAAAAGAAGAGTCTAAATTGAAATAAATACAGAAGTAATGTACATACACGTGAAAAATCTGTGCACCAGATGTAATCAGGGGAGAGCTACAAGACCTCTCTTTGTTTACATATCTTCAATACTTTCACAGCCAACATGTTTAATATCTGTGCACGTATACTAACATATGATTTATGTACAGTGAAGGTTAGGCATGCATTGCTTTTTAAGGTTAGGAGGAGATTGAGTTGAGGTCCGGGTTAAACTTCGGCGCCTCCCTCTCGTCTCTCTACTGTTGGCTATCTAACAAAACCGCCGTCTACTCCAGATAATACACCGACTGTGGATAAGTATCTCAAACAACAGCAATAAAAAAAAAAGAACTTAAATAAATGTCACACCTGGCATTGACAGTAAATCACTGTTGCAGTCAATGTTTTGCGGCATGGCCACAAATAACAGAAAACATAAACCTGACAGTAATAAGTCGTTAACATAATTTTCATCTTGCCACATGTAGGATCGATCAGCTCATATGATCTATGACTGCGTCACTCACCACGGATGGTGTCAATAATACTCTCACCATTAGTTTTAACGTGGAGCTTCTGCAAAAATGTCCCCCAACACGGTTGCGTGCCTAATAGAGAACGACTGAGCCTTTTTCCCATCTGCCTTCGAGCCTATTCATCCATGTGGTACTGAACGTCTCCGAGATCCGATTGTGTTTCTTTCTTTAGCAAGAAAATATGTTGTGCTGCAGTACATGGACTCATCAGTCTAAGAGACACAATTACAAAGTCCTGTGTTTGACAGACGCTGTGATGAATCCGTTCTGTGTTCTCCAAATAGAAGCAGTTTATAAAGATAGTATCTCGGCTTTATCTAATCTCCGTATCTCCTTTCATCCGTTTTACTGCAAGTGATACCTGCTGAGAACAACATGCCATCAGAGAAATGTCGTCAATCTTTGAGTTATTTCTCTGCCGACCTGTGGTACATTCAGAGGTTGAACTGCCTTCATTGTATCAAAATAAATCAGCATTTACAGGCCCGTGTATTGTTTTGCTCGATGGTAAACTTGTCATCTTTTATCCAGGCAATACTTGTGCTAACACATGCATATGCTGTGTCATAACGTATCAATAGAATTTACCCATCGACTGTTAATGATCACTACGAGTCATTTAAAGAACATTTTGTATGCTTGTGTCTGAAAGTCATAGTAAAAGAATGTATTTATATAAAAAGGAAACCAATCAAAATGACGCGCCATGGCGATTTGGCGGATCTTGTGAGTGTAGACCTCCTGCAAAGTACAGAAGTCATCCAAGAGCGAAACATTGCTTTAAGAATCTCTTCTTCATCTCCTTTGTCACAGAACACAAACTTCACCGCCACACTGAACAGTGTGATTTCATAAGAGTGTATCTATTTCTAACTAATGATGCAATTATAATACAGACTTAAAACTTCAAAACGACCAACAAAGTTATTATGATATCTCCCATTCTTAGCCATTTAGAAAGCACACAGTTGCTCACATAAATAGCTGTACAGTATGGCCGCAAAGGATGCTTTTCATCATTAATTAATAGGCAGATTACTTTGATTTCTTGATTTAATTATTTAAAAAAAGTGAAAAACGTACAAGTTTAAGTACAATTTGGCATCATTAAAATGCTTGCTGAGTCTCAAACACAGAAATATTCAATTTACAATTATTTGAACTTGAGAATGGCAGCAATTATGATCAAATAATATCAAGTAATGTTTGTCAGTCAACCGATCATTGAAGCTCTAGTGCAAAGACACAGAGGCGTGCTAAATATTGTTTTTGTCGTCCTCCTTTTAATCACAAAGTGCTTCACAGGTAAACAAAGCACAGAACCAAAATAAAATACTTTTCTGTCAATAAACTTGGAAAATTCTTCACCGATACGATTACGATATGATGAGCGGCAATCGGCCTCACCTCCTCTGCCAGTGGTCCAGTTTGAAACAAACCGATATGCCGGAAAGGGGAGGGAGAAGAACTATTTCCTCAGCATTAGCAACCTCGAAACATCCTTTTCACATGCAATAGTCGAACACTTCCCCGACACTGACATATCAACATACAGCCATGGTGACTGTGCAGCATGAGTGGACTGTTTAAGAGAGCAGACCAGCTGAAATCTCACTCTTTGGTCAGTTGACATCCACCAAGAGCAGGATTGGACTCTGAAGGAGACCGACACAAATTCGGGTGAAGATGGACGCGAGTGTAAAGCTTTTCCTGCAGAAGCAATTATTTTGTGCAGTGCTCAGCAGGCCTATTTCTTTAATCAAAGGCTCAGACATCTTTAAGGTTAATTAACATTGATTAGCAGAATGTTGTCAGGATTCCAAAGCCTTTTTCAAACGCTTGATTCTGGACATTTTTTAAAGCAATCGGTCATATATGGGTGCACTCAGCAAATGGGTTGAGAGCGAGCCAGAGGAACTGCAGTCATCGATATTCCCCTTTTCATTTTTAATTACACTAATTTACTCGCACTTGTGCAAGTTGTGGCTGCCTAACAAGTCATCAAAACTGAAAGTACACATTATGTAACATGGTGCCATTTATAGTGTTTTTAATACTATATGTTTTATATTGGCTTATTATTACAAGCATTATGTTAATGAAGTAGCGGATCAGGATGAAGCTCAACTAAACTTTTTGTTATGTTTATGATTGACTTTTGCACTGCAAAAAATCTCCACCTTACAAAATCACAGCACTTCACGGTAAAATTTCAGAAGCAATCTTTTTGCATACAAAAGCTTTGGATGACGCACGCACTCTGGTTGAGAAGTCAGTGGACCCCGGACCCCAAGTTACGTAGAGCATAAGAAGGGGCTTCGCCCTCCATCCAGTGTCGGTAAAATGCCTAATCCTTGCTTTGATGAGTGTGCAGTGATCGAAAAGGACACCGCCGAAGGCTTGGCGAGAGCTGGCCGTGTCATATCCTCGAGGGATTGTGTGCGTTCCCAAACACACTGCATTTCACACTGAATTAGCCAGACCAGCTGGTACAGAGAGATATTGATTTTCCAACAGAGTTGAGAGGGGAGGAAGGAAATGTAGCACCCAGACAAGAGAGAGGAAGATTCGATGGCGCTATGTGAGATGAGCAGCACATGCGGCAGGAAGGACAAAAAGGCTGAGTGGGGGAAAAAATGACGGGACCTGGCCACTGAAACTTCATCAGTGTCATCCTCCTCAGCAGTTGTTCCTTTTATGGCATTTATAGTTGGGAGATAATATGAGCCCCCTGCTGTGTTAGGCTACCGTTGAAAGCTCTGCACCCACATTCCATTTATAACCTCGGCATTTTTTTCGTCTCTGCTGGTTGGCTTTATCCTCTTCTCACAAGACGGGGGGCTTTGAGGCTCAGCATATTACCGGGACTGAAGGCCATGCCAACAGACAGTTTAATTCTGCTGACACAATGCATTCTGGGTTAGTCTCTTGCCTACAGTGAACTCGTGCATTCCCAGCACATTTGACAAACAAATACACAGAATATAAAAATGTATTTAACTTTGAAAAACAATGTTTTGCCCGTGGCGAGCCTGGCTACTGGGAGATAAGTGTACCAACTGTGAGCAAAGCAACAAGGGTACATTGAATTTAATATCATTAATTAATACACAGCTGCCCTGACCACTGATTAGGAGTGTTATGCTCATGAGAGTTGTACCTTCAAGGGTGGCATTCCCTTTCACAAGTCAGGGACAGGTGTCAGGGGAATGAGGAAATACAGTGAAACTACAATAACAAAACATTAGAATCATAAGAAGAACATCACAATCATGAGAACAAAAAAGAATGATCAGTGAAGTACATGTGATGCATTTGAGGTTAATCATTATGATGATTACAATGTGATCAAATATGATCAAGACTAATAATAACAATATGTTACACATATTTTCCCCGCTGTCTCAATGAGCAGGTAGCGCGTCGAGCAACTTTTGGATCTCAGAGTTTCACCCCCCTGTTAATACTAGAAGACCACATCTCTGGGTGTCCCATCGCTGCCAGACACTTGAGTGTTACGATGTATTTGATGTGCGCTGTAAAGTGGAACTATTGGCCTCACAGAGGTGCATAGCGCGTGGCAGTGAGACTTAATGAAAAGTCTGTCTGAGGTGTTCTTACCTTGCCCTTACAGGGCTGCTGGGAGAGCTCCGACGAGCACCAGAGGTGGGTCGCCAGCTTGCAGGCTTTACAACGCAGCCCCTGCTTGGAGTTCCCTGTGGAGACAAGACAATTCACTTCAACACATCCGAGTACGCTGAAGACAGCCGTCAATATTTATATCATCAGTAACCAAGTAAGACCACTGCAAAACGCAATAGCAGGTGCGGTGATGGTGATCGCAATGGAGGTGGGAAGCAATAACGTTGATTATTTGTTGCCACTCAGCATTACCTGTCCAGAGTGTTTTTTTCTTTTGTATTATTAGTGAGTGAAATGCTGCATTTTCTGCCAGTTTTTCATCAATGGTATTCACAAACCACATTTGTTTTTAGCTTTGTGACTGTTTTCCAGTCTTTATGTTGCAAAGGAAGGATTGTAGGAGCTTCAAACAATTAAAAAGACTCTCCAGAGATGCTTTGTAGCTGAATTTTAATTGTTCCGAGTTTATTTTAGCAAAAAAACTGATTTTTGCCTCACAGACTGTCTAACTATCAGTTTTTGACACTCACATGCTTCATGTTCTGCATGCAAATGTTTCGAGTGGACTGCTCTGTACGTTACACAGTAAAGTACAGTATGTTAAATGTATTTGTTCAATAATAAGTCTCATCTAAAGCATATGAGCTACAACACTAAATGTACAGTAAGCCCTAGTGTTGAACTGTGAAGATCAATGTGCTCTAAAGACAGTTTTTAACCAGTAATTAAGCATTCATAGTTCTGGAGAGACATCAGACCTGTTCAACTGACTTGGTTTTCATGAACGGCTTGTCAGCAAACCGATTGTAAGAGAAGGAGGTACAACTCTCCGGGGAGGCGTGGAAACATGATTGGACCACAGAGCTTGCTTTCAATAATTTCCATTGGGACAATTTTTTCGCTGAAGAAATGGACCCAAAGTAACGATCATCACTCACCTTAGAACCACAAACAAAACTTCTTTCATTATTTTGGGTAAAGAATTGAGCAGAATTCCCAGTGGACAAAATTTCAGCGGATAAACACGAAATATCTGCAGCTCCCTTTAAAGCTGATGTCCCTCCAAGTCTATTTTAACTTTATATCTTTTCACATTGGTGAGGAGCACAATAAATAAGCCAGGTACAGTAGTTTGACTAAAAATGAATTACCTAGCATTCAGCAGAATCCACTGACCAGCTTATGGCTCCTTCTGGTCAGACCTCCACCTCTCTGAACACAATTATTAGTAACCGGCACAGCTGACCTACCTTGGATCATGTGCTTGCATCGCTGGCAGCTGGCGGGCCGACGGAAGACGTGCTCCTGGAAACAGTGGGTCTTGACCGGCTGGGCCTGAGACTTCGGCTTCGATTTTGAGGGACTGATAGAAGGCGACGACAGTGAGAGGTTGGGACTGGTAGACGGCGAATGTGACGGAGAGCGCTCGTAGGCCAGGGGGGACGCGGAGATGGCGGGAGGAGATGGCGGGGGTGGAGGTAAGGTGATCAGGGCCGAGGCAGGGCGGGAGTCGCCGTTACTGCGCTGGAAGAAGTTATCCACGCTCTTGCTGCGCATGACTGACTTGAAGGACAGGGAGCGCTTCAACCGCTGTAACTGGAATAAAACAATAAGAAAACAGGAAAGGAGGACACATTAACTCAAAACAGTAAAATACATCCACTTAAGGAAGTAAGAGAAAACCTCAGTAAGCACTCAAACAGAATCTGAAAGTCTCTAAAAACTATTTTATCAATCGGCTACTCGCCGTCAACAAATGGATTCTACGTAAACCCATTTTCTACCAAAGTTAAACGTCGTCAGTGTTTCTGTCTGTGCTCTCACTGCTCTGAAGTCAGTTCTGCTCAGATGGAGAACAAGCAACATTTAATCAAAATGTGACGAGCCACACCTACAATCCTCTAACTTTTAATTCGATTGTCTAGTCATAATTATTTCATGGTATAGAAAAATACTTGACCAGGAGCTTTAAGGTCTTAAAGTGATGATTGAGTACAACTTCAGAACCATCCTTCCTTTAAATTGTGACACTATATAGAGAACAATAGAAATGGCTTTTGAAATGACAGAAAAAGAAGTTTCCAGCTCGAGGGACTGTGCAGTGTTTAAGAAGTCTGTTAACCAGCGGTCTGTCAGCTCTACCCTCCGACTGTCCTTGCCATGCCAGGCTGACTTCTGGCCGTCCATCTTCAGCCTTTTCACTTATTTTCCTTTAGATCACAAATTTGCCATCCCTAGCGAATCCACGCGCGTCAATAGCCCTTCAAATTCACGTTTGATTCGTTTTATCGAGCGGCCTGCACCTTCGCATTTGATGCAGTCGGTGATGCGCGGCAATCACCGTGTTTATCTTTGACTCTGCCGGCCTCGATTTCTCGCATGCTTGCCATCACATTGCTTTTGGCTACAGTAAAGTGGAACTGATAATGACAAACAATTACGGGGACTTGGGAGCGATGGGATCCAACATATGGAAGCAATACCTGCTGTGGACTCGTACATCAAGACAGTTGCCTGGAGGATGAGGGCAAGGATGTATAATAAGTCCGTGAAGAGCCCCTCCTCCATCCTCACAGACTGGGCTGAACTGCCTCGGACTTCAAAGTTATACAGAGTTTTATTTAATTAGGGATTTTTGGTTTTTTTTGTGTGGCGTTAACATGTTTTTGCTTGTCCTGATGTTTCCTCTTCTACAAAAGGTAGCACCCTCATTGCCCAATCGTACCTTTGAAAGCCATCGTAAAAGCCGCCTCACTCCTTCGCAGAACATCGGATCGATGGAATTGAGCATGCTCCTCTTTTTATTCCTTAAGCTACAGATTCACAGATGCCAATTAGTTTGAGTGATGAAAGAGTCCTCTCTGTTGACCCATTAGCGAGAGCCACTCGTAAATGTTTTCTACAGGGAGCTGAGTCCATGCTTTCCTTAATGGCCTTTTTCTTGGCTCGACTGGTGGCCTATTCGGTAATGGATGTTCCTCTCTATTAGATTCTTAACTTGTCCGACTTTGTTAATCTTCTCTGTGGTGAAGGCCGGTCTTTGCTCCAGTTTCAGGGGGGAAAGTTTCTTGAAGCACAGGCTAGGCAACACATGACTGATAATCAATCGCTAAATATACCTCCCTGAGCTCTTACTGAGATTGAAGAAACACAGAGGACTCATCCGAAGATTAAAAGAACAAGCTTGTTCAATGCCAGATGTATTTAAGTAGTTTTAGAGCGTTGACTAATCATGAATATTGGACTTGTACCAGTGCTGCTCAATTTAACTTCCATTACAATCAATGTCGTAACCACAAACCTGCACTGAAAAGAGTAATAAATAATTCTTGAACAAATAAAATACAAGTGTGCAGCTTTATACAGTTCATCAGTGGATCTATGTCTACACCATCCCATTTACCCTCTCCTATAAAAGGTCAATCTAAGATACCGTCAAAGAAAGGAGTTTTTTGATCAAAATGTACAAAGAAGCTATGTATTTAATTTGCCACTGTGGGCACCTTCACAGTTTGACATCAGGCCAAGCTGAACTACACTGAATGGCCAGAAGTATGTGGACATCCCTGTTCATTTGTGTACTTTTGGTCTGGGCATATTGTTGAAGGTTTTGATCAGCACCGTACTTCAAATTAAGGTAAATACTACGCTACGACACGATATAATATTCTGGACTAATGTGTGTTTCTAACTTGTTGGTGAAACACCCTCATGCACAAGTTGAGGCCTTCATAGAGCCATGACATGAACCCCCTCCAACAGCTGAAACTATCTATGAGCCAGGCCTTATTGCCCGACATCAGTGGGCAACATCACCGATGCTTCTGTGGCTGAAAGGGAGCGAATCCCTGCGGACAAACTCTTCTCACAGAAGTAGGGGCTGTTAATGTCCAACAATCACAAAAACATGTTCTAATGTTCGGGTGTCCACATACTTCATTTGCGCTTACTTTGGGCCATGTACAGTAGTGGTGTCCCATTCAGGACCAAGGTCAGTTCTTCTTCAGCGCCAAACTGTCTACTCTGGTTTATTATAGGACATCATAACGTGCAGTATAGTTTAAAATCGATCCTAGAGGAGTTTGGTAGGCTGATTCTGATTGGTTAAGCCACATGCAAGCTTCAGTGTGGTAAAGAGCCTGTAATCGGTTAAAATCAGGGTTTAACCTGTGGTCTTTAACACATGCAGGCAAGCTTGTTCAGAGAAGTATCACATATCATCCATCACGTCAAATTTCAGCCTGGCCTCATTCCCAGGGCGTCAAATACCGACGCTTTTTCTCTCCTCTCGGCGTGTGACATCGATGCAAAAGGCACTTTGTTTGAATTCACAACGTTAACCGTGTTTGAAGCGCTGTGCTAACCAGGGCATTAGAAAGTGTCTCTATTTTAATAAGTGCACAGTACACGTACTAATACAACACAATCATGATTGTAGCTCCCTGAGTTTGCTGCAGGGCATCACACGCACCGCTATCTTGATTATCTCCCATCATTACATGGTTACTCTTATTCTATGTGTGGCTTTGTGTTATAATGTATGCTAGTACCACTTCTGGTGTTTTTTCTCTTATATCCATAACATCCTCGGCTGAAAACAGAACAGAAATCAAAAGCAGAGCTCTAATGAATGCAAATCTCGATATTTCTGCATGGCCCTCTTGTGTCGCTCTGTAAGGTTTTGAAAAGTCTATTTATGGATCACAGAACTGGAGACCCATCACACTCTGAACTACTGACGGCAATTAGCTCATCAGAGTGAAAGTAGCGGGGCGTACTCGAGCAGACCGGTGTTTGAGGGAGAGGAGGAAGTGAAGAATAAAAGAAAAAAGTATGAGGGCAGTCAAAGAATGGGAGGCAAAAAATAGATAAAACTGAAAGGAAAAAAAAAAAAGCCTAGCGAGAGAAGAGATGGACTGAAAATACTCCACCACCACCACCCGCCCCCACCCCTCGTCTTTGAAAGCCAAAAGCACCAGGGCCTTTCTCCATCACCCCTCTGACAGACAAATGGTACAGTGGAGACTGAGCAGACGCCTCAGCCTTGTTCTTCGACCGATTGAAAATGAGCACAGAGCATAGGGATGTTTGGTGAAGGTTTCTATAAATAGGCTGCTGTGTGGAATGCCTGGATGCATTAATGATTAAGCAGTTGGGGGGGGGGGGGGTTCACACAAGATGCCTGTGAAAGGCGGAAAAGTCATCTTGCTGCCACTACGACGCAGTTCCAGCTCCCATGCTTTTATTTTATTTTTACAACACAGAGGTGAAGCAGTGAGGCAACTGAGGAAAAACAACATAACGAGAAAAATCTCCGATAACAAATGTTGATGTTAACTACTTTGGTAATAATGCTTTGAGGTTATGTCTCAAAAACACATCTTAACCGTTTGACTGCAGTCTTTTGGAAAGAAGATTAAACTTTCTAAACACAATGTCTTTTATTTATAATTAATCCGGCTATGATACAGAGTATCAAACGTATCCATGGTGTATTGTTGGACTGTCATCACAGTTGTCTTTACAGAAATAAAAACAAAGACATAAAACAATAGCAGTCCTGTCATTTAATATCTGCCAGTAGTTTCAGCTGCCAAACAGTGGGCGCATGTCCTCTGGCACTCATTACATGATATATACACTTATATATATATATATATATATATATATATATCTATATATTATATATATAAGCCTGGTTTGAATAAGAACGCTTGTTTTAGCATCGACACCAGTGACATCTATGAGCAGAGCCAAAGCTGCCACTGTGCCTTAATAAGCACAACCATTACACAGCAGCATACTGCATTGTTGAGAGCTGTAGCAGTCGAACAATTGATGAAACACGAGCAGATAAAAATACATTGTATCATCCAGAATTCATTACTCTTATTACAATATTAGTACAATATGTACATTGTTGTTTCTAAATGTTGGTTTGGTTTATTACTACCTTACTGAGCAGTTTCGACGACAGTATTTAAATGTAGGCTACTGCACCAGTTCCCACCCGTCTCTGCGAGGAAAAGCACTCGTTTAACTATTATCTGCAGTTGGAAGACGGTTGAGCAAATTGCTCCCCAATGTCTGCCAACTCTTGCACATTAATGCCCACTGCAGCGTTTTTCACAGGACAGCTCTGCTCATGATATTAAAAAAAGTATATTAAAGTATTACTGTACACACAGGAAAGTGATTAAGTTTGGCATTCTTCCTGCAGTAGGCCTGAGCTTTAAATTAACGGAGGCCACATTAGGCAGCATTGTTCCAGCAGCACGCTTTGAGGTGGAAGAGCACCAACTAATGTGACCTTTTGTACAAATACCTCACGGCACGAGCTGCAATGGAAGGTTTGGAATAAAGTGAAAACTTCCTAGAACTGTGCAAAACTGACCGTATATTTAAATCAACCTCTACAAGGGATTTTTTCATGTATATGAGAAGTATCTTTGTCAAATATAGAAAAATCACATTCAGATGTAATGACGTTAATCTTGTAAAACAGTTTTAAAGCGCTTGAGAGGTTGCTCTAAGCAGACATATGGCTCCTTTGATATACACTGCATTACCTTCCAAATTACTCGAGTCACATCAAAACTTTATTACTCAAGAGAGAATATAGATCGAGGCAATTACAAACTCACAGACGGGGGAGGACAAGCTAAAATAAGGCTTTCATTTTGAAGGATTTACCAGACGGGGAAGGGGAACCTAAAATGAACCTATACAGCCTCAGAGGTGTCTCTGTGATCTATTATACTGTCTTGGGTAAAAAAAGAAAAGATGTAAATGGAGGTAAATTATTCTCCCATCCTCTTCTCATTGTCACATGCACAGCGAAGACCTCGCCAGCTCACAAGCTGCCGGGCCGAGCGTGCAGCATCAGGAAGCTTGCGTTTAAAGGGCTTAACTGCACGAGGAGCGTTTGCAGTTAGCATTACTGCCACAACGGCTCTTTGATTCCAACACAATGGTTGAGGAACAGTCCTCATTGTGAAGTTCATAACAATGCTGTTACCCTTTGATTACTCACTATCGGACAGCGCTGTCGTTTCTAAAGGATCGATCACTGATGTCGGTTTTTAATTTGAGTTGCCTTCTCAGCCCTATAGCTACCACACAGCAATGCAAGTGACTGATTAATTTACATCTAAATCAGGACAAGATCATCATATTCATTTAAAAGCACAACCTCCTCAATTCACATGAATGAGGGACAGATGTAAAAGGCGAAATTCTGGGATAGATTATTTAAATGATCCATTTTTTAACTGGAATTCAATGCTATTTCAAGCCAGTAACTTACTTGTCGTACGCTCTTGAAGAGTTGATGATAAAGTGACATCATAGTTGCTAAGCAACACAAGCTCTTGTTGAATGATTATTGAAGCCGTTAAATATTAAAGAAGTCTTAAAGCTGTATACATGTGTACTTTTCACAGTTTTTCCTCAACGTGAGTCGGCCAATTGGAGCTGGACGTCAGAAATATCATTAAAAAAAAGTTTATTTTCCTGCTCAATTACATTAAACAGCTTTGCCTTTCAGCAGACAATAGAAACTCTAAGCGTCAACTTAAGGTCAGCACTAAACAAAGGACTAGCGCTAAACAAAGGACTAGATAAAGGCCTTATTTATTCCCAAGTGACTCCGCTCTTACCCCCACACTGCACATGGGATTCTGCTGGATCAGCAGCATTTTAGAACTCAATCAAGGAAGGCAATTCAATGACTTCGTCATTAATCCAAGCAGTGCCGGGTCACCACTGGATGCACGAGCACCTCTCTGCTTCATTGTCTCTCTGTAACCCTTCATCTATTCTCTGTGCAGACTATAGTTTGCTTCAAAAGGCCAGCGGCACGAGTCAATCATTCTGGCAGGAGAAACACAAACATATGATCTGTCAGAAGTGAGGGATGTGTCCTCCTGCCAGCAGCGATACGGAAGAAATAAACACGAGGAGGCCGAATACGCGCCGTTCAGAAATGTCATCCACGCGGTAAAATCATGTGAACGGCACGGACGCATCAGAAAAGCTCATTAAAGACGTTTAGATACCTTCTGAACTCAGAAGTTAACCAAGAGGAAATGAAATGTCAGCGCAGTCAAAACCTGTCCAAAACGAATTAAATAAAACGGGATCATTCTCCAATGTATTGCTACACGTTTGCGTTTAATGATGCGCGTCATGAACGGAAGAAATAACAAATTGAAATTAGATTTTTTCATGTTTGCACATTTATGTAAAGTAATTTTGAGAATAAAAGGAGAAGTATTAATCATTCTCTTCTCTTTTATAGATTCTTATCTCCTCACACTTGTACTTCACCCTTCTCCTCTTTCTCTCTGTCTCTCTCATTCCTGGCAGGACCTCAGGCTGGCTAGCCTATAGTTAAACCACCTTTATCCTCTCAAGCACCCTGGAAACCATCGCCAGCCACACACTCAGAGCTATGGTGAAAGGAGACACTGTAGGAGAGCAAAGAGGAATGGGAGACATAAAGAGAGAAAGATGAGAAGAGGTGAAGCACAGGTGGAAAAAGACGAGGTGTTGGGTTTCATTTAAATGGGACACGGTCAATAGAACAGAGGAAGGAAATACATACTCGAAATGGAGAGAAAGAAATCCACTAGAAGAAGAGAGGAGACAAATGGGCCGATAAGAAAGTTAGTGTGAAGAACAGCAGAAAGAGGAGAGCTCTGAGAAAGTCATTGTGAAGGGCAAAGTCAGAGAGAAACAGTTGCCATCATTTTACCTCGTAAAAACGTCTTTGTGTTGGCCGAGAAGGCGATGGGCTGTGTGAAGGCCCTGCGGACCGGGGCACAGCACCACCGTGCATTATCAGCGTTAACACCGACTGTCTGCGAATATTAAACTTTATGTAGCGGCTGATTCTGTGCACGGCTCTCATTTCCTCCACTAATAAACGACGTGGAGTTTAAAAGGAATAGTCCCACATTTTGGGAAATACTTGTTGTCATGACGAGATCAGACGATCAATGTCACCATTATGTTAGTAAGGTAAATATGAAGCCCCAGCCGGCTAGCTTAGCTTAGCATAAAGACTGGAATCAGGGGTAAACAGCTAGCCTGACTCTGTCCAAAGATGACAAAATCTGCTTCCTATCACCTACAAAGCTCAATAATTAACACATTATATGTTCTAATCCATACAAACAATAATGACAATTTGCCGGTTAATGTGTTGTGCCAGGTTAAAATGTTACCTTGGAATCTTGAGGGAAGGTTTGTGTGTCTGCCTCCATGGTGAACGAAGAATGAAAAAAAAACGAAGAAGAGTCTTGATGAGAAGACAGTGAAAGTATACCAAAACATTTGTTTAAAAACTCACACACAACTCGTGCAGTATAATCAAAGTCTCACTGATGCAGTCGTATGCTCACTACTTCCAAAACACAAACATCTTCACTAACACCGTACTATTTAAATGCTTACATAGTTGTGTGAGAGTTTGTACACATTATTGTACATTTTCTTTTTTTGAGTTGTCTTTTTCTATTGTCACGCACTAATAACCAAGCCAAATTCCTTGTGTGTGTGTAACATACTTGGTAATAAACCGTTTCTGATCCTGAGATGTCTGCTGTTTAACGCAGCCCCCCCCCCCATTTACTTCCATTCATCAACACTTTTCTCTGTTCTTTGACCCCTTGTTCACTGTGGAGGCTCGAATTCAAGGAAACACAGAGTGACTCACTGATATACAAATGATCATTTTGTGAGTGAAGTATTCCGTGAACCATTGCTTTCTTTCAAAGTTCGTCATCTACTTTATCGAACCTTACTGTACCGCTAAATGCAAAACGCTTGAATGGCACACTCTCCAAGTGATTAGAGAGGGATAATAATTGACAATACCCATCACCTTGCCCGTAGGAGGTGGAATAACTATTCATTCTCTGTCACAGCATCTATTAGAAGCACTCTAGAAAGACGGTAGGCCCACTTATCGCTGTAATAAACACTCTGAGAGCCGAGGGACTGCCGGGAGAGAGAGAGAGAGCTGATGAAGAGATGAGAAAGACTGCAGAGAAAGAGACAGACATGGACGCAAAAGAGGGAACGCAAAGTGCTGAAAGATAAGATAAGATAATCCTTTATTAGTCCCTCAGTGGGGAAATTACAGGATTACAGCAGCATCGCTCACAAGTAATAAAATGAAGATAGAAATCAAGTAATATAAATAAACTAAACAGTAAACAGTAACAGTAATAAAAATATGACAGTAAAGAAGAATACAAAATATACCAGTATATACAGACGGAGTAAAATGTAAAATGTAAGCTAATACTTAAAATGTAAAACGTAAGACGTAAAACGTAAATAGTTATGAAATGAATACAGCAACATACGCACGAATGAGAGGCTTGAGAGTGACAGAAAGAAACAAGGCTCTAGAGATGCCCACGAGCAGACTACTCTGAAAAGAGACCTCGCATGTTGTAACACACATTTAATCTTCTTCTTCTTCTGCAGGATGTGGAGTGGTCGCGGCTGCCAGCAGGGGCTTGGCAAACACGGAGCTACACGACTGACGCAGCTCGGAGGCTTGCTTCCTCCCCGCTCCGTTTTGCCCGGACGACCATGTGTGTGAATTATGACCCCGGCCCCCAGCGAGACACAGCAAACATCTGCTAGCTGATTGGCTCGTAAATCCACGCGGCACCTCGCCGCCCACCATCCATTGTGTTTGTCTATAGTCAAATAGAAAAGGGCAAGAGGCCCGTCCAGCCAGGCTTGGTTCAGGTCCCTGTGGTAATGACCCAACAAACCTTAATGTGATTTGTTGCCGCGATTGCTGCTGCAATTAGGGCCGTTGTTGAAGCTCATTTGACGCGGTTAAAAGATAAATGTGATGCAGGAGATTAAGGTCAAGTCAGTATGTGAGAATGTATTGTCCCCACTTTTCGTCAAGAAAGATCCAACAGCAACAATAAGTCCATCTTTTTTTTTTAAAGAAATACAAAAGTATATATACTATACTGCCCTGGGGGCCATGGTTTGTGCTAATTCAAATGTGTATGGTAATATGCACACCTGATAACATGATAAATGCCTTAGGGGGGGGGGATCATACTTTACTTCCTAATCTTGGCGCACCTTCTTATAGTCAACATCTAGTTTTAAACCATCTGGTATTGGTCCCATTGACATTGGAAATCTCTTTTGCAAGGGGGGGGGGGGGGGGGGCACGACAGGAGTATGAAGAAGCTGCAACTACAAACAGAAAGAACAATAGCAAGAACAGGTAACGACACTAAAACAAGACTAAAAGTAGGCTAAGAACAGAGAGGAGTGACATGGAGGTTTTTACCAAAGAATTTCAATAGTCCTGAATTATGCCAAAGATTCATCAATTGTATTTCCAAGTGGCTGGAGCGAAAAACGAGAAGGCTTTCTTTCCCATCTCTGATCATATATTAGCAGCAGATATATGGCTTGTGATCTGGGCTAATGAGTGCATGATTAACTCAAGATGCAGCTAATCTGGTGGCGGATTGTATTCTAGCAGCGAAAGCACAGAAAACAACGTAGAGGTGACAGAGAATGTGAAGTTCATGCAGGACCAACAGACCCAAACGCAGGTTCATCTGCCAATGCCTCCATCATGTTTGCCATTCTGGTACCTGTGATGGTTTTTTGGGGTTGTGCAGGAGAAAAGATGCCCGAAAGGTACAAGCTCATAACTCATCTGCTTGGGCGCTGTACCTCCAATGTTTACTGCAGGTACACAATATCATGGATCGCTTCCAAGCATCATTCTGAACTGTCTCCACCTGCATCTCATTCCCTTAACCTGTGTTCATGACATCATTGTGATTCAAGAAAACACTGTCTTTTCTTGTCCTTAATATTTGTATGCATTCATTACACACAAACACACACCCTCCTACACACGCACCTGTATGTAAAGTAATCTCTGCTAACTCTGCGAGGTCAGGTAAATCACAAGAATTACAGCGGCTATTACAGCGGCTTAGAGCTGTTATGCAACCACAGCAGAATTAGCCTCGTAAAGACAGAAACCACCTTAGTCAAAATGTCCCATACGAATCGTTTGAGTTTAAAGACAGAGCAGTAACTTTTGAGACAAACAATGATGTGCTTTGTTTTAAAATGAGAAAGAAAAAATAAATCGCCATGAGGTGTGTTGTTACCTTTGATTCAGGTTGGCTGGGCACGGTAGCATGTGGTGGTCGGTGAAGGTTCTGTGGTTCGTTCTCCTTTTCACTGATTTCCGTCATATCGTTTCTCCTTCAACAGCAAAACCGAAACAGATGGATAAGTCCACGGTGACAGGAGGGGGGGGGGGGGGGGGGGGCTATGCACGCAGGGGTTTAAACATCGCTGCAGTCCGAAAGAGGTAGAGCTAGTTAAGTGTCAAGTCATCATCTTTCATCGGTAAAAAAAACCCGATACACCGTCGAAAAGGTGCTTCTTATTCTAAATTGGTGCAGAACAGACCGACAATGACTTCATTGGTGTCAGGAAATATCCAGTCGCCGCTGCCGGTAGGTTTGTCCACTTCTCCTCGCT